>JAJQOW010000778.1:0-83120 GCA_037975125.1 Latrodectus hesperus | reverse complement strand
CATGACTATATCTGGGCTTATCCAGGCAAAATCTTTGACAGGCCATTGCTGAATTTGGACATTTTAGTGTGAACAAGTTCACTGACTTGATAGAGCTCCGCTGTTCTCGGGGATGCGCATCATCATATTTGTTTGAGCTTATTTGAGAAAATAGAAAAAAAAATAAAAAAACATTAAGCTGTTTTCATTTGAGTGTATCTTTGCGTTTCAAGATTTCAGAGACAGACATTGGAAGCCATCATATTATGTACAGATACAGAATACTTTTATTATTTAGTGTAAAGTTTTTCATGATATAATTTACTGTAGAAATATTTACTTGATATTTCTTGTTAAAATCTTTCCTTTTCAGAAAATAAAAGTGAATTTTCTGAGACAGGTTTTCAAGCTACTGTAATTTTTATTTTATAGACAATATTTAGAATGGTCCATGGATATTCCTTCACATTGTAGTTCCAAAATATCTTAAATACATTATCGGCCCGAGGGGAGAATACAAATAGTGTGTGACATATATTATTCAATTATTATTTTTTTAAAGAAAAGTGAAGCTCTTGCAAATAACTGCATTGTCTTCCATCATTTATATGCTAAAAATCAATCGCTAAGAAAAACACGTTGATCACGCTATTATTTTTTTAATATGTTGGGTGGGGTAATTGAATTGTTGCATTTTTATAGAGAAACTGAAAAGGTTTTCCTGACAATCCTTTTTCTCAAGGTGTAGTGATAAGGTTGAAATAAAAATGAAATACATAAAAATTTTACATATGTTAGAAAATCTCCGTATATTTTAAGATTATAATGTCTCTTAATTAGATACAATGTTTCATTTTAGTTTCTGCTTTACATATGTAGTTTGTCTTCGGTGACATGCTGTATTAGAGTGATATAATAAATAATTTAAATATTAAAATTCTATTAATTGATGAAATTAAAAATTTAAATTATTCTTGGCGATTTAAACTAAACATAAAGTGGATGTTTTCTCATGTCTTTTTCATTTTACTTTTTCTGCTGTTCTTTTATCCATGTGTTAATGGCTTGAATCTATGGAAAACGGCTCTCAAACCGATGTTTTGCTCCCTATATAAGAGATTCTTTTATTAACAAAATGTATTTCGACACTATTCTCAGTTATCCGATGATGAACTCCGCCTTGTTTGCTGCCGTTCGAAGAATGTGATTGGAAGCCAGGCAGCAAATTCGTTGACAAGTCAGATGTACGACGCTGTCTCATTACGATGTGACGTAGATGAAACGTTATCTGACGTCATGGATTTTTTAAGCCAATGAGAATCGTAATAAAGTGGCGTACTTACAATCTCAACTGTAACGAAAGAAACAGCCGTTTTATGGTTAATAATTAATATTTCAGAATAATACCTGTGATGTCAATGACTGAATATATTTTTCATAATAAGAATCGGTGAGAAGCAAAAAAGACAAACAAATATGCTTATATATATATATATATATATATATATATATATATATATATATATATATATATATATATATATATATATATATATATATATATATATATATATATATATATAAGTTCTAAGAACGAGCTCATACCTTTGCATTTTAAGTAAAATGAATTGTTTCCAAGTATTAAATATATAACTGAAGTGAAACGAGTGTATGAGAAGTACACGAAAAATGTAAAAAACTAAAAATAATTAATAATTTATAAAATGATTTACAGAATAAAATGCATGTAGGTGTACGTGAAATAAAAACTGTGTATGAACTGTTTCCTGTGCTGGAATGCAAATATAACCATGCATTAAAAAGCACTTGAACTTTAAGTACTCTATCATTTTTGTTTTGACATTTCTAAGAATGAAGAATGGCTTTTTATTGAGGTTCATTACATAACACTAAATTAAATTAATTATTTGACTTGGAAATTAATTTTAACAATGCTACTTATTGAAAACGAGTTTTTCGATTTTATTGACTAAGGAAGTTTTCAAACATTAGATGACATAGGAAAAAAAAAAGGTAAACAAATACTGCCACAAAGCAAATCAAATTAAATGAGAATTTTAAAAACAAATCTTACGCTTCTTGTGATAGAAATACAAATAAAAATAGTTTTAAAATGGGAAGGGCAAACAAAAAGTGTCTTACTCAATAATTAGTAAAATAATTTCGATGAGTAATGATAAAACGAATGAATCGTTATTCCTGAAGAGTCTCGTGTCATTAATAAAACGAAGAAAGATTGCTCTATTGAATTTGCGTTAATTTATGCACATGAAAAAAAACTGTATGAAAATAAGGTTATTAATTTTTACAGATTATAATGTGCTTCACTGCAGATTTCTGGTGCTTCCTTTGATTTCACTTCACATATCCAAATCATAAAGAATTAGAAAATTGTAATTTTTAAAGAATTTATCAACTGTTCATATCATTTTCATTCATCAAATTTTTCAAAAACAATTTTTAAATTATTTTGAAAATTATAAATTAAAATAATATAAGTTCTTGTTGCATAAAAAATATTTTATGAGCATTTATTCTCTAAATTCAATTGAAATAACTTAATATCAAATTATTCACTTTAAAATTAATTAATTAATTTAAAAACAAATAACATGATATTGTTTTAAATTTAGATTCTACACAAATTTTCTTTCCATTCTCTTTAGGAAAATTTTATATCTCTTAAGAACTTACTTCACATACATAAATTGTTAACCTCACATATTTTTCCCTAGGTAAAGGTTATGTAGAACATTAAATGCCATCTTTGATTTAGATTCGTATTTTTTTCTTAGATGATACGAGCTAATCAAGAGAAATTACTGTTAAAGTATGTTTTAACTTCTGTAGAATTCTATTTATTAATGAGAAAAATGTAATGTTTTGATTTATATTTTATAAGAGTACCATTCCTTTTGGAAATAGTTTTAGTATTTTAATGAAGTATCTATGGACGTATCATAGAAACATTGCGGAAGACGGTTTTCGAACATCTTAATTTGCAAACGGATTTTATGGTTGTGACAAGCATTTCTGGTTGCAGAATATGCAAGACAGGATCACACAACAGCCAGTGGGAAGACGAAAATATAATTCTTTTTAATTGAAAAATTTTCAAAAGAAATAAATTTAATTTGTATATTAATTAATAAGTACGAATACATAAGACACAAAGCCTGTAAATAACAAGTTTGTTTCCCTAAAATGATTTCGCAAAAAAAGGCTTCACATTTATTACCGATATACCATAAAATATTCTCTATTTAAATCAATTATATCATTTAGGATGCTAAGTTTTGTACATTCACAAGACAATTATTATTAATTTTTCTAATAAAGTAAGTAACTCCGATAAGAAACATTTATCATATTTCTTCTATTCGGTTTCAAAGAGAACATTGCGAATGTCTAACCCACTGACTATAATACATTGCTAATGTTATTACGTTTCATAATAAATGTTAAAGTTTTATTAACTTTTCTATTATCATAGAGTGGTCTAATCATAAATGTAATTATTATCTGTATATTTATTAAATATAATAATTATGTTTTTAATATTAAAAATTTATAAACATTACCTTGTATTCGTCTTAAAATATCTCAGATAAATTTGAAATACTCAAGTTTTGGACAAAAACTGCGCAACAAAAACAAAAACTTTTTAAAGTAGAATACCCTTAAGGGTATTCTACTTTAAAAAACAGCATTTTTAATGACTTAGCGACAGTTGGCGAGGTTCTTGAGAAGAAACAGATACTTCTGGAAAAATCCTTCACTTCTGGAAAAATCCTTCACTATTTGAAGTAAAATACCTTAAGGGTATTCTACTTTAAAAAACAGCATTTTTAATGACTTGGCGACCGTTGGCGAGGTTCTTGAGAAGAAACAGATACTTCTGGAAAAATCCTTCACCGAAGCTCGAGAAGCAGTATTAAGCGGAATAGCCTTGAACCTCCCAGAAACTTGGCGAAATTCTTAGATGTTCATGCCAAATCAGGTATAAATAAAGCAGGCAGGGTCATAGAAGAAGAATGAAGACGAACGATCTTGAATGCTAGTCTAGAGCATGGAAGCTGTTGTCTGTCTGAGATATTAGAGACTTGGAAGATGTTTCCTGTTGTATTAGCTGAATTGGATCTGTGTAAATCATGATTTATACAGTTATAATTTCCTGTATCTCATTGATTTGCGACACATAAAAGTTTTGTTATTTTTAAGAGGTTGTTTTATAGTCTCTCACCCAACACGAACCTCGAAGCGCTGTACAATATTCACATGAACTATATGCTGAATTAGATATATACATGACTAGGTATAAATGAATTTCATAAAACATAATTATTTTAAGAAATTAAATTCATTACCAATATATAGAACTGCAAAGTTTGTCAATGCTGACATAATGATCATCGTTGGATTTTGTTATCGGTCACTGAGCAATTACCATGGGTGTAATGGTATTTTATCATTTTATTAATCAAAATATTTTATCGAAATCAAAATATTTATTCGAAATATTTTTGTGATTTGTTTTAATCAAAAAATTTTATGGATAATTTAACATATCAACTTTATTATTTTACCATTGATGTTTGAAATCTATAAGTTTGCGTTTTTTGTTAATTTTGTAAAATGAGTTCAGTATATTGATAGATACCAACAATGTATGAAATATTTGTCACTATTTCCAGCTATTTTTCCTCCCGCCGTTTTTCCCAATCGGAATATCGCCATAAGTATGACGTCATACGGCCTTGGCGACTTTTTGAAAATTTCGCCAAGGGTGACCGTACGATAAAATTTTACTCTAATATCTAATGAAATTTTCGGTAAAAAATTTACCGCATGGTCACCCTCAAAGAGTTGCCAAGGGTAACCGTACGACGAATTTCCGACCGAGAAAACGGCGGGAGAAAAATGGCTGAAATAGTGACAAATATTTCATATATTGTTGATATCTAACAATATGCTCAACTAATTTTACAAAATTAACAAAAAACGCAGATTTATAGATTCCAAACATCAATGGTAAAATAATAAAGTTGATATGTTAAATTATCCATAAAATTTTTGGATTAAATTTTATTATAATAAATTTAAATCGGTAAATATTTATGAGAAATTAATGACAAATAGGGTTGCTAAAATACTAGTTTGCCGGGTTTCCAGAAAAAATTTTGCCAAATTTGGTGCCAAAAAAAAAAAAAAAAAAAAAAAAAACGTGCTATGGGTGACCGCACAGTAAATCTGATCCAAATTTTCTAAAATTTAAACTAACCACAAAGGGGATGTTTTGCCTTGTATTTTTCATTTTGCTTTTTCGTTTATTCTACTGTCAACGTGTTAATGGCTTGAATAAATGGAAAACGGCTTTTCAAACAGATGTCTCTATGTAATATTTTTACTTAAGTAAGAAATCCCTTTATTAACAAAATGAACTTCGGCACTATTCTCAGACATTTGATAGTGAACTTCGCCTTGTCTGCTGCCGCTTGAAGATTGTGATATTAAGGCAGGCAGCAAATTCATCGACAATTAGGGTTTACTACACCGACTGAATACAAAATGATATAGATGAAACGTTATCTGACGTCATGGATATTTTAAGCCAATCAGAATTATAATAAAGTGGCGTTGTCATAATCTCAACTGGAACAAAAGAAACAACCACTTTATGTTTAAAAACAATGAATGATCATTTTGTCAATTAAATCACATAATTCTTTTATTATTTTACCAGCAATATACTATATTTTTTGAAATTTTGCTGGAGACTTTGTAGAACTGTAAAATTGTAAGAGAAAAAGGATTTAAATTCTGAAATAAGAAACCAAAAAATATTTTACGAATGCGATTTGTTTTTTAGCACATATAAATTTTTTTAAAGTTAAAAATAATGGGATCAAATGCAAAACTGATCAAATTTGATTTAAATATGGCTTGCAATTTAAACTTTGTAGAGCTACTGAATTTACACATTATACTTGATCACTTGTAATCGATATAAGCACTGCACTCAAAATTAGGTAGAGGAAATTTAATGTTTATTATGAAGTCTTTTTATTGCTGTAAAGTTTATCGTATGCAATTGTTCAAAATTACATATTTAAACTAAATCAAAAAGTTTAATTTTTGATTATATCTGAAATTTCATATTTTGGTTGATGTTCTTACATTATATTTAATCTTATAATCGAAATATATTTAACTCATTTGTGTATGCTTAGTTATCTAAGCATGAAAAATATTGATAAATATGGTGATATTAACATTAATCGTTTTTAATAAAGGGTTGCCAACAAATCGTTTGCCCTCATCTAATGAAATGGATCGTTGATTAACCTCATGCAAAAAGTTGCCAAAATTGGCTGCTGATATTGCCAATGCAACAAAATGGGATAAACTCAATAGAATGTTTTGAAGCGTACAAATATGACACACAATTGTTACATTAAATGCGTCTTTATTAACATGATTGATTTGTTAGTTAGAAACAAGGCAGCTCTTTGGGCTTCCATAGCACAAGTTCGAGACTGGGCAGTGTCAATTCAGCCTTTCATCCTTTTATGGGTTGATAAAACTGAATACCAAGCATGTTTGGGAAGCTAAACAATGAGGCTTTCACGTTTGGCTAATCACCTAATTGGGAGATATGCTTTTCACCCCAAGGCCCTCGGTCATGGAAACAGATAAGGGCACTGCAGACGTTGACCCTCGTATGGGCTGTCGTAGCATTGAATTTAGTTTCTGTTAATTATGAGTCATCAGTAACTCTTTAGAGCTGAGTTAACGACGGAAAAGTACCCTCAATGACAGTTAAGTATCACCGTGACTGTGTTTTATAAAGCTTACATGCAGTAACTGTACTTTTTGATTTAAAGATGTATTCAGTACTGTTTGTACAAAAACACCCTTCATTATATTTCAATTTAATGAAAGCTTCCTTTTTAATATACTGTTGCCACTTAAGTATCAAATGCAAGTTACATTGTTTTTTTATAGTACTATTATTTGGTGTCGTGTCCACTTGAAGTCAAATCATTCCAAGGGCCAAAATCACGTCCTTGGCGATGTCTACAATTTTATCATTATAGAGATTTACCTGAAAAGGAAATTCGTCAATAGCCTGTAAGCTTCTTATGATGGCCAGGCAGTTAAAAACATGTTCCGGGTTGAACTCTTCCTCAGGGCATTTCCTATGTGATTTGTAAGATCCGTCTGTATTTATAGTCATTCCACAGAAGTGTTGGAAAAAATTCCTGGTAGTAATCCTATCTGCATTGATAACACATAATTGATGTTCCATTTTAATGTGTTTTTCTTTCAGTCTGTATCTAACTATGCATTAGCGTCTTTTAAAGTTACTGATCTGGGAATTTCCGCGTTAAGCTCTTTCTCTTCCTTTGCAGGCCTACCTGCTTCCACATTCTCCTTAATGCCAACACGTGCAGGCATTATCCACTGGAAAATACAGCTTTTTCCAGGTGGAAATTTTCCTCTAAATAATGATGGACATCTTGTGAGAATCTCCATTCCCTATTGCCTACGGGGCAACTTTAGAGTCGCAGAAAATGACGAGTATACTTGCTTTATCAGTATTATTCAGTGAAATACAAATTCGTAGGGCCTCTAGGATTGCCTTTAGTTCACAGGTAAAATTGGAAGTGATGTTTCCCGCTCCAATCTTTTTTTTGCATTTTCTTGTCGTTAGTCAGAGTGATAGATATGCCTGCTCCACAGTTTAGAATCATTTAATCTGAGGATCCATCAGAATACATTCGCACAAGGTCATGTCTCAAATAAGTTTCCATACTTGAAATTCCCTTAGCTTTAACAATGGCCGTCACGTGTACATAATACGTGGCATTAATTCGAACAGTGATTACGAATTATTATTTCTTATACTGCTATTATTGACTATATATATTATGAACGATGATTTATGAATGAACACCAAAGGATTGTACTTTTTTTTGACAAAGTGTAAATAATAAATGAAAAATGTTTTGCTCATTTTTGTTGTCCTAATAATATAATATTAAAGTTAAATGCATATAAATCAACACCAAAATATTTAATTATCAATTTATTTAATATTTATGTTCCAGAAAAAGTGTAAAATGTTACCATGCTGTAACTTAAATGATTCGAGAGTTAATATCTTTAGACAAAAGTTTAGTTCAATTGTTTTCTTTTTCTCTTCTAATATTCATCAAATATTCATAGAGTATAAAGAATAATGGGAAGGTAGTGAACTTAAATCTGCCCACCAAGCTCTGATTTTGAGAAATGAACTAATAATAAAAATATTCAGAAATGGTCACTAAAATAAACATAAACTTTACAAATATTAACTGAAGCAACACGTTTTTTGTTAAACAGTGAAACATAATGTTTTGATATGAAAAATAGCAAGAGTTACATTTGCTTAGCATTAATTTAAATTAATTTAAGTAAATGGTAAATAAAATGCAATATTATGTTTGTACTTTAAAATTTCCTTCCATATTTTTAGCATAAATATATGTTTGCTAAAATAAATTAAAAACTGCTGAATTACCAAATCACTTTAAGCAATTAAACGTTTGTTTATCATGTGCAAAATACAAAAAAAAATGTCCATGATTTTTTATGGTATTCAAGATAAATAATTGTTTTATTCTATTTTTATTTTCCGAGTATTATTTCAAAAATGTAATTTTTTTTGAAATTTTGAAATTTTGAAATTTTTTTGAAACACAATTGAAATTAGTGGAAAAATTCAGAATTACTAGAAAACTCTACAAATAAAAACTCTTCAGAAAAGATTTAAAAAAGATGATAAGTATATTTTAATTATCAGGATATTTAGATTTATTTCTAAAATATTGATCCGCGTGACTACAAGACTTCTTGAGAAGTCTTCTCTTTCGAATGTAGATTTCAAATTTATTTGAAATGGAAGAAAAGATTCTTAAATATTATATTGGAATAGATTTAGCAAGCATAAAATAGTTTCCACAGTGATAAGAAATACCTCTCACATTTCATTTTAACTGCAAAACTATACGACATTTTTAAAACTAGGAAAAAATCCCTTAAAGTAAAAAAAAGATCTAGCTCAAAAAAAAAAAAATCATCTCAGTTTTCAATCTTTTTTTTCAATTGAAGAGACAATACAGCAGTTTCATTTCATTCGCTATTGTAAATGAGGAGGAAAAAAAAAAACGTGGTACTTGAAAATGAATAAAAAAAAGCAAAAAATTAAAAGCAAGTAAAATCAATAATCAGAAAAGATTTCACCTTGTATTTGTTTCAGTCTGTTAAGTTAAAACCAAATTTTCTACTCGGAATTATCTTTCTGGTTGAAATGAAGTAAAGTTTAATTTAATAATTAATTTGCGAATTTTAATTTTTATAACCAGAAGGAAATGTAAACATGTATTAAAGTACTTTTAACTTATTGGATGTAAGACAATTTTTAACATGATTTCTAAGAAACTACTTTCGGAGGCCTTAATTTTATGTCTTTAACAAAATTCTAATAATGATTGGATCAAATAATGTGAACTGCTTACCTCAATATTGCTTTATAATTTTATAGAAGGAGAAATATTTTACATATATAATGATAATTTAAGTTTTATGATTGGATTTCCATATTGTGTAACTGAATATGAATTATATCCGATGAATTATACGATAAATTTAGTTTAATTATTTTTATTAAATATTTGATTTTCTTTTGTGCAAAAAAGCAGAGATCTTTTACTTAATTTTTCACTATATTTGGATAAAAAAATTAACGTTATAGATAAAATGTTTATCGATTTCATTACACTTTTCTGTGCAGAGAATGCTCTGAATCACACAATTTTCATATTTGTGTTGTTCTTTTTACTCATGACACTTGAACAAGCCAAACTTACTGTGCCGACGGATATGCGAATTTAAGTCAGAAGTATGTGTCTCATTTAACCAGAGAACCAGGAAGGTGAAAGTACGACTTTTCTCTAAACTTCTTCGATAGATGGCACCACCAGTGGATCCACTCTCTGAATTTTGACATTGATCTGGAGAAGGGACGAAATTTACTCCAGACCTTTACACTCATGGTTACTGCTCAACAACCGATCACAAGACTTTCGCGATTCCACAGATTTAACCAGCATGTGTTTTGCATGTCTTTGGCGGGTCTTTGGCGGCATTAGGAATCGATCCCCACCCTTCCGGACAGAAGGCCGATCCCTAATCATAACAAAGCAGTCACATGAAAAAAAAATAAACAATTTTTTTTCAAGTAGAAGTAACAAGTAATGGAACTTTGAAAATACATGTTCTGTTATGAAATATTTCTTATTTTATAAGAAAAAGTTTAAAACCAAATGTAAATTTTCCTTCCATTTCCATTTCATTGAGTTCTAAAATAAAATGTGATTAGAATTTTATCTTACCCTACTAAAAAGAAGTAAAATTGAATTTAGAATTTTGAAGCTATCGAGATATAAGCAATAATATTTTTGTAAAAAATAAGTATGTTTCATCCTTTAATTTTGAAATACATAAAATTATAAAACTGGAAACAAACTTTAACGAAATATTAGTTTACAGAATTTATATTGCTTAAGAAATATGATTTCCACTTATGATCTTGTTTTGTTAATGAATTTCATTTAAATATGCAAATATTTTCTAATTATTGTTTGCGAAATTCTTTCTTTTCACCATACGCAAAACTCCCATATTAATAAAAAAGAGGAACAATTTTAATTTTCCAATGCAGCGTGTTCTATAGGCTTGTTTGTCCGTCAATTTTTGTGTACAAGGGCTGATTAGACCGGAATCTATATCTTAAAGTGCAATCGAGCCTTTGCAAAGAATTTAACCCAAGGAGGGATTCGTACCTACGAACTGTTGAACCGAAGGCAAGAGCACCAAACCACTCGGCTACCAGATCGGCAATGTGTGGTATAGAGTATGCTTTAATGTTAAATGTATAGACATCTCATTTATGAAATTTTTGTCAAAAAATCATTGTATCACAATCCTTACAGAATTCAAATGTGACAATACCAGTTATAAGGAATTTTGAGATGTTTTGGCATTAACTTTAAAAAAATGCAATTTTTAATAAGGAAATAAAAAATAACATTTCGATTGTTTGAACAATTTAGTAAATAGGAAAGAACTATGAAAACAATTTAATATGAATTTATTTTAAATAAATCCAAAAATGAATAATGGATTGTTGTTATATAATATCCGGCTCTATGATTTCTATCTTCCAGCACTATAAGAGGAAAAAGGGGTGTCATCTTAGTCCCTAAAGTGTGTCTTCGTAAATTAGAGGCAAGGATCAATCAGCGGATCCCTAGACTTGGTCTTCCACCCCCACGTGTATCATTTTGCATGGAGGATATTGCGACAGCTGCATGTTTAATGTATCCCAATCGGCATTACGGAACATGAGTGATTGTGTTGGGATTCAAAGTCACTACCATCCAATAAAGAGAACGAACGCTTCAATCAACCAAGCCACTGCGACCTTCAGAAGGAGAAATATTCAAGATGAAAAAATACCTCACTCTAAAATAAAACTTTTACTCTAGAATAAAAATTTAATTTTTTAGTCATAATCGAAACAGCTAAAAGATCGTTTGATTAAATTTTAACTTATATTTCAAACTGTTCATTCTAATAAGATTTATTGGCTCATATTTGACTGATTTCCAGCTTTTCGTGAAGAATTCCTTGATTAAATACATTAAAGTGGGATAAGCGGGAACTTTCAAAGAATAGTTTTTACAAAAGATAAAATCGTTGATTGCAACAACCTTAAATTATGACAGAAAATATAATGTGCAATTGATTATTTCAATTTTTCTTATAAATTTGTAATTCTTCAAGTACAGTTTCTGAAAATAATTTGCTTGTTGTTGACATGATCATAGTAACCAAGACACATTTAAGGATAGATCTGAAACCGGCCCCTAATTGAGCATCAAAAACAAGTATGACAAAACAGACAGTAAAATTTAATATTTACAAATATTTGCTTGTCAGTGTTGAAACCAGAATTTGTATGATGGAGGGTGGTGAGGAGATTACTGCGAAGGTCAAACATGTTACTTGACCATGGATGGTAATTAGGTGTCGCAAGCTATGCTTAGTAAGCACGCATCAGTAGTTATAAATGTAGTGGCATGTTTGCAACAAAGGCTTCTTACTTCTTGAAAATGTAAATGCCAAGGTGGCCTATTTGGTTAGGATGTCATTCTTATTAGCAGGAGGTAGTGAGTTCGAATCCTCGCTTAAGCGAAAATTCACTGTGTTCACTAAAGGCGGATGTAGCACGTTAAATAGGTCGTGGTGGCAATCTCCTCCTAGTAAAACGATTCCTCTACGTGTAGCAGATCAAGTATTAGAGGGTCTTCTGCTTGATTCTTGCTTCTAATTTACAAAGACTTTCACCCAACTGTTTTCACTAACAGGCAGCGCCCAGCAAAAGGCTAAGTACGGGGAATTTTATTACGCAACCACAACAACTTCCTGAAAATGGATCAGTTTCACAAAGTAGATGATATAAAGTAAAGTATTAATTGAAAATTTTGCGAAAACACAGAATAACTCAAGATTAGTAACAAAAAATATAAGCAGAATAATACATTTGACATTTAGAATTGCAGAGAATTATGTTAAAATTAACTTTCGAATCAGAAGCACATCATTTTGAAGCTTCTCTTCGCCACCGGAATTCATTTCCATGACTGTTGTTTTCCCTCCTACCCTAGAACAAATGAATTCTGGTTACGAACAAAAATTAATTAAGTTATATAATATACCTTGCTGGCCGCCGTAAGTAGAACACCCCGAGGGAAGCATACAAATTATATGAAATTTACAACATGTATTAGCGGAGGTGAGGCATGTAAATGATTAGAATTTCAACGCCAACGCACATCACGCGCGCCTTTGGCGCCACTTCAAAGCGCTATTTAAGGCTAAGGAATTTCAACGGTTTCAAGTTCGGCAATTGTGCATTTCGTGTGGTTAAAAAAAAGATTAATTATGCTTTGTAGAAAACAGCGATCATTTTTTTTATCAAGTATGTAACGCATTATACAGTGTCTGCGCGTACCATTCAACGCCGCTTGAAGCAGAGTAGTCTGCCCGCAAGACGTCCATTGCTTCGTCTACCTTTGACCCAGAACCATAGATGACTCCATCGCCAATGGTGCGATGAAAGAAGGATTTGGACAGCAGAATGGAATGAAGTTTTCTTTACTGGCGAATCCCACTTCTGTCTTCAACACCATGATGGTTGCATTCGAGTCTGGAGACACCATAGAGAGAGGATGCTGAACTGCTGCGTCATGCATCGCTACACTGGTCCTGCACCGGATGCTATGGTATGGGGTGGTATTGGATATCGTCCTCGCACTCCTCTAGAACACATTGCCGGCACTTTAAACAGTCAACACTACATCTCCGAAGTGTTGGAGACACTTGTCCTTCCTTACCTTCAGGTCTTGCCCACAGTCATATTTCAACAGGATAATGCGTGACCACACGTCGCATTCATTGTCCAAGTGTTCTTCGTCAATCGCAAGATTGAATTACTTCCCTGGCCGGCTCATTCTCCGGATCTTTCACTGATATAAAACATGTGGTCCATGGTTGCTGAACGATTGACCCAGATTACATCCCCAGTTGCACACCAGATCAACTTTGGCAACGCGTGGAAGCTGTTTGATTAGCTGTACCCCAAGAACTCATCCAAAGTCTCTGAATCAATGCCGAGGTGTGTGGCAGTGGTGATCTCCAACAATGGCAGCTACTCTGGCTTCTGATTTTGGCAGGAACCCCACTTCACAGAAATCTGTAAATTTAATCATTTGATACTTGGTCAATATGTTATCTGCAAATAAATTTTGTTGTGATATCTCTTTATTTTCTTGGTATTGTAATTTGGGTTGCCTGCAGTGTATAATTCATGACGACACATTTCTCAGAAAATAGTTTAAATTAAGAAAAGGATAGATTGATATTTAAGAGAATGGAATAATTTGATGAAGATAAACACAAAGGCCATGTGATGTCTTTTTATTTATTTAACGTCAATATATATTCAATAAAGTCTACAAAAAACAAAAATTATTAGATTTGAAACCTAGAAGTTTTTACAGTGCAGTTTATTTTTAGATCTATATAAGCACAATGAAAAATTAATTTTTCTATGCAATTGATAATTAATCTTATGATGTCAATTACAAGGCATCATCGAAGACTCCCCGCTATTTTTCGTATCAAAATATCGTCGAGTGAAATGTATGTATTTCATGAGAAAGATCAAATAAAAAGTGGAACATAAAAGACATCCTTAAAATAATATTTTTTATCAAATGACTTTACGCTCTTATTTTTCGTCATAAAAAGGAGAAACACAAAAGAACATTTTTTAAATTTCAACATAAAAAATTTAGAAATACATAATAAATTCTTAAAACTGAATATTTTGCATATAAAATACAGGAACTCAAGTCAAAAATTCAATATATTAATAAATATTTTAAAATGAAAAGTTTTTTTCAAAGTTTTAAAATTTTACATTCAACAAATTTTCTCTTTATATTAATTGTTATAAATGGAGATTTTGATAAAGCTGATTTAAATGAATGCATTTGACTCATATTTTAAGAGGATTTTATGTGTCGTAAATTTATTTAGTTTTTACTAAACAAGTGCTCAATTACAACACCTAGAAATTAAAAGTGATTTTTATATTTAAAAATTCCTACAGAAATAAGTTATTTCTTTTTTCTGAACTCATCAAAAATTATTTCTGTCATCGAGTACATGTGAATTACGGTGTTTTCAATTTTAAATGATTAAATGGTCCGTGGTAGCCCAGTGGTTAGTGCCTTTCGTCAGGAAGGGCGGGATCCGATTTCCAATGTCGCCAAAGACCCACCGAGTACATGCGATATACGCGCTCATTAAATCTTTGGTGTTCGGTCGTTGAGCAGTTATCATGAGTGTAATGGTTTGGAGAAAATTTCCTCCCCCTCCAGATTAATGTCAAAATTGAGGCAGTGGATCCTCTGGTGGTGCCATCTATCGGAGTTGCTTATAGCAAAGTCGTACTTTCACCTTCGTGGTGATCTGGTTAAAAGAAAGACGCACCCTTCTGACTTATATAAGTCTGCATAACACCAATACAAATAAGAAAACTAAAAAACATTAATGACGAAAATTGAAAATTGGTATTAACATTTATGTAGTGCAAAACGGAATATTATATAATCCTTCAATCTTCTGTCGATGCAAATATCATGTTATAAATGGCATGCTCATGTATTCTTCTTTTCTAACTAAATATGATATTCGTTTATCAATTTTCTACACTTACCACAAACAGAAGCAATTACAAAAATTTATAACACAAAGCCTAAATTTCACAAATAAAATTGAAACCAGTATGTATAAAAATCATTTACTACTCATTTTTAGTAAATTTTGAAATTTGTTAAGAAAAAAATAAATTTTAATGTTTCAGTTTGTTATTTAAACGTATTCACTAGTATTGAAACTGTTTACTCTAAAGAGTGCTTTTTCACACTTTAAGAATTTGGGTTCTCTTGAATTTCCAAATTCGTATGAGAGAGCATCAAGATTCATTTGCGTACAATCGAAATTTGTAGTGTCATTTGAATTCTAACTCTATAGATATTTCACTCCTTTTCATCTAAAAAAAAATTCCAAATGTGAAGTTCCTCACGAATGTCGATTTTGTCAGTTTATTGACATAGTTTCTTTTAGATAACCCAGCTAAGATATTCATCTTTATTTAATGATTCATTCTAAATGTGGCTGTGTTGGTTTCTCATTTTATTCATGCTTGTAAATTTAAAATTTTGGCTAGTTGAAGTTAATGAGACGTAAACAATTTACATATAAAGAAGTTTTTAATGATAAAGAAAGTATTCGATTGTTAAAATATAACCTCTAGCAGGGATGATGCTTTGTTTTAGATATAGGGTTGATAGACGGAAATAAAGGAAAAAAATAGAAGAATGCATATACATGTTTTCTAATCTGAGTTCCATATTATCTATTTGGGAAGTCCCGAAGACACAAGTCCGAGGTTCGTTTCTCAGGCTGTGCAAAGACGAGTCAGCCTTTCATCCCATCAAAGGGTTGAAAAAACTGAGAACCAAGACTGCTTGGGAACTAAACACTGGGGGTTTCACGTTAGGCTGACCACCTAACTGGGACATATGATTCACACCCCAGGGACTTCGGCCAAGAAAACAGATATGGTTGCCGTATGCTTTGACTCACATTGGGCTGTCGTGCCACAAGCATAGTTTAGTTTTTATGAGTAAAAAAATTGTATTTATTCTGTCGCTAATAAATAGTTTCAGTTATGTTTGCATTATACATGAAATTATTCACGAAACATTTCTGAATAGTTGCTATGAAATTTTCATGAGAGAAATGCATAAAACTATTTGGCTCCTATCATTCATATTTAGATACTTTCTTAGAATAATCTTAGTATAGACAGTAAAAATATTCTATAATTGGAAAAGGTTTAGTGAGCGAGATAAATCAATTTATATTGAATAACAATATATTAAATCAACATTGAAAGTAATTAATATTTTCATGAGTTATGTCAGTATGCAAACTTTATGATAGGCACATTTCTCAAAAAATTCTGAAACAGAATTTGAATATTCATAAAATTCTCTTTTAGAATTTTTTTTAAAAATGTGTTTTATCATCAAATGAAATTCTTTATAAATTTTATCAAGAAGGATTATAATAAAAAGTAATTTTTCATTAAAAATTCTGCATACAATAATAATATGCATCATTTATAAAATTTTAATGTATATTTTTTAAAATCTTTATAAAAATATTAGAAAAAGGATTTTTCTAACAAAACTGATTTAATAAAATTACAGGTTTCTATCATAGATGAAGGATTTAAATTTTCGAGTTTTTGAACTTACAAAGCTTTTAACATTTTCATTTTAATAGTTCTTATTTTTAATATTGTCGGAAACTTACAGTCTGAAACTTAGTTGGATTCGCTGTATTATTTTAAATCATAATGTGAACATCTAAAACTACAAATCTTGTTAATGTGTACCCCAATATTGTATTTATTCCAAAAATTTATTATTTGAATGTAAAATTCGAACACAAAATTTAACTGCTGCAATTTTTTTTTTTGATATAATATTATAAGAAATGTCAAATGACGGAAAAATTTGAATAAGTTTCTGGAAAAATTTATTGCAAAGTACTTGATAAAATATATAAAATTTTCAAATTCTTAGTATTATCAATATTCCATTAGTCAAAAGAAACGAAGATATTAAATTCCTCATAAAATAATTCATGTTCTCCGATTACAAGCACATGAATATCCAGAATATTCGATAAAAGATTATTCACGCATTATAACTTTTGTACTTTTTGTGATAGAACTATTGAATGATCGTCTTTGAAAGTATACGTGGCATTGAATTGTATTTTGTACGATACAGTTATAAAAGTGTTCCTCTATATCATATATTAAAAATATGATATCATAAATTCTCACAAAAACATTTAAAATGTTGATGGTTAGGCATATAACTTCTGATTTGGTTAGGCATACGATTCCTGATTTCTATTGATAGTCTGTTCTATCAAGGATTTCTGTTAGAAGTGATGGCTGATTGGAATAAAATATGAATATTAAATATCTTCTCTGGCGAACATGCTTACAATTGTATTGCATAGTAAAAATTATCTTAGCAACGATGCGCTAAAATTTGTCATGAATATTTAATTATTTATAAATGAATTGAACTGTGTACAAGTTGATCACTCCTTAACAGACTGAGAAAGGGGGAAACAAACAATCCACGAGAACTTGCTTCTTCATTTTTTGTTACATCACCAACTATATATCGTAATTTCTTGCACCATACTTTTTTCATACCTGAAGTAGGAAAGATATTTTTCTGGATTCTACATTGGTAAGCTTTTTAGTCGAATTAAAGAAATTTCCTAAACATAAACTTGTAAATTACTTATGATTAAGTATTTGAGTGAGTAGTAAAATTTTATTTAATTTAATACAAAAATTACATGATTATAAATGCTGCATAATAAGCCGCAATACCTCGCGCATTTTAAGATTCTTGTAAATACACAATACATTATACATACATTAAAGTGACTATTATATACTTTCGACGTTAAATAGCCAATCACAGAAGACAGGTGACTGCACAATGCAGTTGAGCGTATATAAAAGGTGTGTAAGGGCTTATGAAAACATTGCAATCGTTGGCGTTATACGAAGCGATTTATCCGCCGTCCAAAACAGCAAGATCATTGGCTTTCTAGCCAAGGGTAAAAGCATTGCCAAAACGGCTAAGTTTGTGTTCGCATGTCGCCATAGTAACCATGATGGCAAAATTGCAATCTAAAATCAGTGACATGGCAAACGTGATGCACCATGGGCATCATGATGATGACAGGAATGAATGATGGTGAGATGTGAAGTTGCGTTCGGATGAATAGACATGATTCTATTGAGCAATTGACCACTCAAGTGAACCAAGGAGCTACCAACAGTGTCTCACAAACTACTGTTCAGCGAATGTTGCTACATTTTGGCCTCCGAAATAGATGCCTGGTTCATGCACCAATGCTGACTGCTGTTCATCGGCGTAGAAGGCTAGACTTTGCTGTCTAGTACTGCAACTGGATATCCATTTAGTGGTGGCAGGTAGCATTTTCTGATGTATCATATTTTTTCTTCCTCGGAGGCTAGGCATTGGCGTATACACCATGAAATCACTGACGTGTATGAATGCAAACACTTTGCAACCATTTTCAGAAAGGTGGAGTGAGAAATCGGTTATAAAAATTGTTTTCCTGGCATTCTTTGGGTTCAGTCATCATTGTAGAATGCACTATTGATCAATAGAAGTACGCATCTGTCTATTTTGTTTACTTGTTTACTTGGGCCATGTTTACTTCCATTCTGTTACACCAGATGTATTACGTGATGGAGGTGTACATGATAACCTAAGGTACAGACCAGGTGTTCTATTGCGTATGTCTATATACTTTCGTGCATCAATGCTGACTGCTGTTCATCGGTGACGAAGACTGAAATTTTCACGTGAGTACCGCAAATGGATGTCCGCTGAGTGGCAAAAGGTAGCGTTTTCCGATGAATCATGTTTTATACTCCATTGGACAGATGGATGTTGGTGTATACGACGTGAAACCTCTGAAAGCAGGCACACTGAAAATGAACACTTCTGTAATGATCCAGGCTGGAGGTGGGAGCATTATATCCCGGGAAATGTTTTCCTGAAATTCTCTTTTTTACTCATTATTGTAGAAGGCACGATGGATCAATGCTTGTACGTATCTGTCCTTGCGTATCATATTCATTCCTATATGCGCATTGTTTTCCCCCAGGATAATGGCATCTGCCAGCAGGAACAATTCGGGGTATCATACCTCTGGCAGTGTACGTGCGTGGTTCGACGAGCACCAGGAGGAGTTTGTCGTTCTCCCCTGGCCTGCAAACTCATATGACTTAAAACCAATAAAAAATATATGGAACCCTCTCAATCGGATTCTTAGCGGCACGGATCTTCACCCGCTTAATCCAGGGCAACGGACCACGGCACTGGAGACTGCATGGCTCTACATCCCAGTGAACATTTTCAGCAACCTAACTGACTCTCTTCCTGAATCTTTCGCAGCAGTTCGCTCTCCGAAAAGGGGTCATTGTGGATTTTGACAGATGGTCACATTAATGTGACTGGACTGTGTATTTAGATCAATGTAAACAAAATCCTAATATTTTATATTTCTTCATATATTATATATTGTTATTCAGAATGTTTATTTGATAGAATTTTATCTGATTATATAAATATGCTTTTGTGTTTTCGATGCTATAAATATTTTGCCTTTTCATAGAATGAACCAAGAATAACATTAAACTAAATATTTTGCATAAAATTTAATTTATTATCCACAGAAACATATTAATTGACTTTCCTTAAGGAAAATATAAGTGAAAAAATTCTATTCTAATTCAGGCATAAGAAATTTCATCATGAATTGTGTTGAAGTAATTTTAGATTTTTGAATAAGAACTTTCATTATTTCAGATGTGAGAAATTTTGTAGATTATATTTTTTTGTCCTCAGATAGGGAATTTTATTTTTTATTAATTAAATTTGATATTTTATATTAAATATTCACAAAATGGTATAAAAATATCCAGTGAAGAGTCAAAAAAATTTCAGTTTGTGCATAAGCATGAAGTTAACCCAAAGATTAATTATAAAGGTACGTGGGAAATATGTTATTTTTATTTGTCAATTGTTACCCTTTCAAATAAATTTATGTATGATTTAAGATTTTTTTACCAGTTCAATAAATTTTAAATGTTTTTTTAATATTGTTAATTTCATTTCCAAAAATAAATTCGTTGCAAAAATTGACCCAGGAAAACATAGAAGCTACCTCATGGTACATACCACAATCAAAATTAATATCATGAATATTCATATCGTGCAGCTTATTAAACAAGCTCCATCATTTCAGAGCAAGAAGAGCCTGGGAATGGAACCAATTCATCTCCATTAGAGTTTCTCTCTCTCTGTATGGCAACTTCAACAGCTGCAAACATTAGAAAAGCAGAGTACTCGGGACGAGAATATTTGCAGCCATTTTGAACAAATGACAGAGCTCGTTTAGCACTTGAAACGGGATAAATTTCGAATTTTCTTTAAAGTTTCTCCCGGCTTTAGAATATTTTTACTTTAATGCATAAAAACAATAGGTTACTGTAATTCAAAAATTTACAGAACGAACGCAAATATAAATAGGCATTTTACAAAAGCTTTTTGCAAACGCATTAAAATGTAGAAATGGAATATAAAATAGATTATAATATAATTAAAAATAAAAAATAATATTTAACCTTACAATGAATGATGCTGATAAACATAGTGCCAATACTTTAAATCTGCTTTAAATCCGTTAAGATTATCTAGAAATACTAAAACAGTTGAGAAAATAGATACCTTCACTTCAAGAAAAGAAGACAACTGAAGACGGAAAACGTGACGGTTGTTTATATGTTTTCTATATGTTACAGCAGACTTTTAAATTGAGTGTCTAAATAGAAATGTTTTTACTTTAAGTCTAAACTAAAGCTCAATTTTAATTTCTTTTTCTCTTCATTTCAGTATGCAAACGATTAATAGTGATTCCTCAGGGATTTCTATGCATATTTCACAAGATAAACTGCACAAACAATGTTTACTTTCTATTTTTCTCTAGAAGGTAAGCCAACAGTTTCGTCCTTGACTCTGCAATGATATCGTATGCAAGTATCATATTGTCTTCAATGATTTTTGAGGACAGGAAATACCATGTCCATAGGAGCATGTATGCACACTGTATGAGATTACACTAAAATGAACACGAAACTTAATTAAATTAAGATATATATGATTTAAATGAAAGTATTCTGTTTTTGAAATTTTTTAAATTGAAAGAATAATTTAAGTTAGTGATGACACGTGCACACAATACATCCTTTTCCACATTTAATAATGCTGGGTAAGATGCTTATCCTCCCTTAATCAAGATTATAAATTGATCCTTTATCGAAGTCTCATCGTGACTTTCTCTGAGATGCGTGGGATGGGGGACGACTCATCTGTTCATAAGAATAATCCGTGAACTTTGCTCAAGTGTTGCGTTCCCTGGCTGTGTTTTAATGTAGCCAAGATTGCAGTGTCTGTAAATAAATATATAATTTATGTGTTATTTCTTATTGTAAATATTATTAAGCATTATTTTAAGTAAAAAAATGGAGGATGTATTAACATTAAAGAAAAAAATCAGCGAAATAAATTAAAGCCGCGCCAAAATAATTTAAATATAATATAATCAGATGATATATATTGTATGTAGTTTTGAGTATAAGACATGTTACAAAATAGATAAAGGTCGTATTTTGTCTGCTAAGTCGCGATTGTCAGAGGAATTGTTTTCTATTCGGTGGAGAGGAAATTCGCGAGCTCTTCTCTAAAGATGTATTCTAGATTGTGAATATTCTTTGTTGGATTGTAAATGTGAGAAAAAGAAGTTTTCGATTTTTTTTCCAAGTAGATTATTGGTGTTGCCTTCACTGGCTGGACATTTTTTGTAAATTAATTAAATACTAACTTTTTTTCCTGGATGGAAGTCCCTTTTCAAATTTCATTCTCCCGTAAGATTGCATCCCGTATTATTCTCCTTTCCCTCTCTCTACGAGGTGGACTACCCTAACGGTTCAAACTGGTTCCAAGAGAGAGAGAGGGGGGACAAGATTAAAGACATCCGGGGGTTCAAGATGGCCGAAAGAGTTGCAGGAAATCCCGAGGTGAGAGCCGGAATCCCACGCGGATAGAAAAGACTCCGTTTGTTATTCGAGTCCGACGTTCTACTGGATCCTAGAGGCTGCAAAATAACAAAATCGAAATAATCAAATCTTATGAGCTCTCAGACTGCAGAAGATGTTGTATACCTCTATGAAACGAGTTCAGATTATCAAAGCCACGCTGAAGGAAGGGATTAACAGGTTTTCAAAGTCCTCAAAATATGCCGGATTAGTAACAAAACTTTCTTCTTTGTTTTTTACATAACTTATTTTTCCAGCCACTAGGTTTATTTTTATTGTAGTACCACATAATTTATCACTTTAGTTAAATAGTGTAAACTATGAACACCAAGTGGGTAATTAATTGTGCTGTTAGTATTTCTTAAATGTTTGAAACAACATATGTAAAATAAATTCTGTATGTATGTTAATGGTAAACTAGTTTATGCATTTATTTTTAGTTTTGAATCTGGTAAGAGAAAAATAATAAATATGCAACGTAATGTTAAAAAAAATACATTATATATATATATATATATATATATATATATATATATATATATATATATATATATATATATATATATATATATATATATATATATATATATATATATATATATAAATATATATGTATATATACATATATTTGAAATATTATGTATAAACAGTGTACGATAACGATAAATAAATACACAACACAAGCGAAACACATCATGTTTCACGAAATATGCTTAAATTACACAGCTAAAAATTTAAGTAAAAAACAAACAATTAATGATTAATCAATGACTTTTTCATAAAAAAAAACAAAAAAACAAAACAAATATGGTATTTATGAAACACTTCAAAATTTGTAACATGAAGGAAATAACTTAGATTATACTTCATATTTTATAATGATTTTTTAATTTGCAGTTGAAAAGAAATCATTGAAAGCGTCAAAATGATAACCATTTTAGATATTTTGTGAAAATACTTTTTTACTTACTGTTGCAAACTATTCTATTAAAATAACATATTTTACGTAAAATAAATGTGTAGGGAAAAGTTTAAATGTCGATTTATTTCTTTATGCGATCACCAGTATCGTGAAAATAATATAATACCTTTAATAAAAATAACCATTGCTTATAGAAAATTGTTTCCATGTATTAATGACATTCATGCCTAGAGTCTTTTTTGATTTTATTTCAGAAATAACTTGGCTGAAACAGGAAACAACATAAGCAGATGCATCTGTGAACGAAAATTAGACATCAATTACTTTAAAATTTCATTGAATAATGAAAAGGTTGGATCCTAACTCTGAACAAAAAATACAGATCGAAGATTTTTTCTTCCATGTGTGTTCCGCTAATATTTTTTAAGTGCTTGAAATGGCTTCGTTAAAAAAATGTTTTTCATCGGCTGTTGTTTCTCGTATTATCTTCGTTTACTTTTTTTTTTTGTAAAATATCCATTGTAAAATAGTCTCGTTATAACTTTAAAAATGAATTTTAACACTTCTTTTGATGAAAGGCAAAATTCTACTTGGCAATATAGAAATTTTCAAAGTTGACTCTTACAATCAAAAACTTTTTCTTATTTAACATTTTGAAGAAACTTGTTACTCCGTACGACAATTCAAATGCTGTACTAAATTGCCAAAAGTTCATCAAGTGATGCTTTTGATTTGAAATTTTTGTTTATCTATACCATCCCTTTTCAAATTATATTCAGAAAAATGACATAGGATATTTATGGAACGGTTTTTAACAACGGTCCTATATAAACAATATTTTTATTTTTTAACATTTGATTTTTATAACTTATTTATTATTATACAACTTAACAATATTATTAACAAAACGGTTTCTTAACAATTAATCTTGTGGAGTTTCTTTTACTCATTAGTCATCAAATTTTTGTCTTTAATTTCTAATTTTAAAAGTGCGATTTAGAATGATTAGTTATCATATATACCTTGTACGTATTATTGTATTTTTACTTAATTAATTGTCATGTATATTTTGTACTTCATTAATAATTTGATTCAAACCAATTTAAATAAGTAAGAGATTGGAATAATGTTACTGTTACACACACACACACACACACACACACACACACACACACACACACACACACACACACACACACACACACACACACACACACACACACACACACACACACACACACACACACACACACACACACACACACACACACACCTATATATATATATATATATATATATATATATATATATATATATATATATATATATATATATATATATATACTTAAAATTGTGCATCGATCAATAACTAGTTTGATTAAAATAAAACAATAAATGTCAAGCAAATATTGTATTACATAATTATAATTTCTGTGTCGCATATATTTTCTTATTTTTGTTATTTGTAATTGTGTGGTGAAATGAAATATATTTACATATATAAAAATTTTTTTTTACAAAATCTCTTAAAAGTTTGTTTCAAATATATTTCAACAATATTTTTTGTTTGTCAGTAAAATTTTGATTTCTTGTAGATGTAAATTGAAAATTGGTTAAATAAAATTGGGATCATTAGTTATTATTAGTTAAAATCAGTAAAGTGAAACATCATTTGTGAGTGAGAAGCTGGCCACGTTCTCCCTCATTTAGTTGCGGAACTCTGTGGATTGCCGACGTGTCCTTGTTAATCTGTGACGTCCAAACCCCTTCCATTGGTGTGGCAGGGAGGTAGGAGCCAGCTCAGATATGACTTCGTTACCTGATCGTAACTCAAAATTATGAGTCACCTAGTGATAACTGAGTATTCCAAGCCCGTTAACATTAAGGTACAGTACAGAGCTCACTTGCACTGTTAGTTAAAATCTATGTACGTATGTACCCTAAATGTTGAAAAAAAATTCGAGTTGAAATTGTATTATTCAAAATATACAAACACTAAAAAATTAAACCCGATAGTCACAATTAAAAATAATATTGATTATCAAACATAAATCAATGATTAGTTGAAATCAAAAATAATTTGATCCTAAAGTAAGTAAAAGGACTGTTAGCAATTTTATAAATTAAAATTTGACCTTACTTCTCCATTTGCCTTCCTCATGCTACAGACCTAAATGTATAAATTCTATAGGTCTAAAAATCAACTATGCGATAGAAGGTCAATAATCTGTGGCATGTATGCATAGCTGTGTAATGAGCGCCTGACCCTACCCAGGTCTGTAAGGTTAAGTGGATTGGAATATTCGTCTATCACTAAGGGCCTTGTAATTCTAAACCACAATCAAGTGAAAATGTCACACCTGAACTGACATCTTCTCTCCACATATAAGTGGAGGAGGGGATGGATTTTAGATGTCATGGATGAAAGTGAACATGTCCCAAACCCATGGAACTCCAGAAACTCAAGGAATGTCATCCTCCCAAAGTCGCTGCCTGTGGCAAGAGATGCTTCTCAGCTGATCTTACGGTTAGCGGTGCGAAGCTAGTGAAACTCAATAATCCGTAGCATAAAATGACTAAAAGCCTCACTGATCAGGTGCTTCAGCTAATGTGGAATAAGGAATATTGATCCATTTTCTCATGTCAGAAAATTCAGAGGGTCACAAACCATCTCAATATGAATAGATATTTTTAAAACTTGAGTATTAATACATTATGATAAGTGACAGAGAAATTTTAATACTTGAAAAGTAGGGGTGTCAATTTATCTAACATCAAAAAAGATAACAACATCCATCAAACTTTAGAAAAGTGTTTCTAGCACATTAACAAGAATAGGATAGTATTAGATCATAGCATGTCATATTTCTGGATATCATGGTTTCATCGGAATAATAGGATCCCTGCTTACAGAGGTACCTCTTTGGTGCAGATTTAAATGAGGGGAAAATTTGTGAGAAACTATGGCTAAAGTTTCACGTTATTACCTAATCAGAATAACAAAAATCATTTATTGACTGTCTGTAGCTGTACAGTAGACTTTATTTTGTCAGCAGATTTATAGTAAAAAACGAACTGTTAACTTACATAAGCCTTTAATTACTAATGTTTGTTAAAATGCTTACAGAAAATTCACATAAATCCAGCAAAATGTTTAAAAAAATTTTGTAAGTCATTTGAAAAAAAGTTTATTACAATCAATCATAGTATTTTTATGTTATGTATCCAATGCATATTATATTACACGTATTTCTACATACTTTTGCATCAGAAATATGCATTCGATCATTAATCATCATCTATGATATTTTAGATAAACATATTTATTTTAGTGAAATGAAATATTTATGAACAATACATTCTCTTGCTGTTTAAAGTATAGTTCAGTGGCTGGTTTACCTCATGCAGTTAACGAGAAGTATGTGATAAAATTCCATACTCCAATCGACGTTTCCGAGGAATGACGTCGTTTGTGGCTGCCAGAGGAGGATTAGCAAGACATAAGATTTATTTCAAAATCATATCATGTCAGCTTTCTTTTCGTATACAAAATGTGATTCTGCTATGCGATCTGTCCCAAGTGGGTCTCTTTCCGCGCTCAACGATAATAATTTCTTTTGATAGCTGCTTTCATGATGAGAGTAAGATTCTCTCATAATTCCTGGGAGCGACAATCGTTGAGTTAATTTGTAAAGGAAGAAATCAAATATGCTACACATTTTCATGATAATGCTGGTGAAATTCATCCCTGATATTGGGGATTTATTCTATTTCGTGGGAAGGATCCGAATCCGTTGTGATTTAACGTAATTGAAAATACCCATTCTTTTTATCATTTTATCTCAAGTTGTTCTTTTAAAACATTGTTGAATTCAGCCATTTGCTTACACTAGATATGTATTTACATTACAAGCCAAAAGGCTTGTTTGATCACTATTTCAAAAAAATTATGGAAAATAAAATGGGCAGAGCTACATCTTGCAACAATTTTTACACACACACACACACACACACACACACACACACACACACAACACACACACACACACACACACACACACACACACACACACACACACACACACACACACACACACACACACACACACACACACACACACACACACACACACACACACACACACACACACACACACACACACACACACACACACATGCAAATGAATAGGGCCCTGGTGGTCTGGTTGGTTAGGAAGGTAGTAAGTTTGAATCCCGGCTTAACCAAAGATCCGTCATCATGTTCCCTAAAGATGGCTGCGGCACGTTAATTGTGTCTGGTTACAATGTCCTCTAAGTGAAGTGATACCACAGGGGGGCAGGTCAAGTAGAGGGGGTCTTTTGCTTGGTCCCTGCTTTAAAATAATTAAGACTTCCCCTGGCTGCTTCTGTCTAACTGGTAGAGCCCAACTCAAAGATAAGTACAAGGAAGCAGGATGGTGAAACAACAATAACATGCAAAAGAAGCCAGAAATATATACTGCAACTACATTCGCTATCAAGTCCCTTGGCCAAGGCAAAATCTAAGTGAGACGTTGCCAGCGAAATAAAAGAAAATGTTCTTAAAATAGATATTGTGTCACCATAGGATAAATTCTCTCTAAAATGTATTTCTTATAATTACTATATTATAATTAACTTCTTACAGTTTGAAACCGTAAGTATTTGTATTCAATTGAAAATATTTGTAAGCAAAAGTGTGATTATTTTTATTATTAGAAGTTATTAGAAGTCTTATTATTAGAAGGTTTTTTATTTTTATTTTTTTATTAGACTCATTAGAAGACATTAAGATATTCGTTCAAATTTAATGAATAGGATATAACTCCAGCGGGTAAATGAAGAGTTTTGGCTTTCTAAAATATATAAAGAAAATAAATTTTCTCTCTCGCTTACGATAAAGTATAAACATTATATTAAAGCTATATACTTTTTAATTACTCAGGAGATAAAACATAGATTAATTAGTAAATTAACATAGTAATTATTACATAGTAACATAGTAAATTATTTTTAAAGTCGGTTAAAATCATTATAAAAAGGAATTTGAATTAAAATTTAAAAGCATGTCGTGAATTTAATTCTATTTATTATTTTTATATATTAAGCTTTTTGTCGATTTGCATTCATTTAAATCTATTTATATTATGGATTACACAGCGATACGATTTTTTTTATCTTGCATTGCATAAGCAAAATAAAATATTTTTTCTCTGAAAAATGCATTGAAATCTGAAGGATATAATTCTTTGATATTATATATTACTTCCAGGGGTTTTCAATCCAGTTTTCTTCATATTTTCTCACCTCAAGTCAGGAAGCTTAGAAAATTTCTAAGCACTTACTGTGAAAGAAGTAAAGTAGAAGTATAAACAAAAAAAAAATACTATAATCACTACAGGGATGAGAACCAAACTCATGAATTATTTCATGCCAAAAATCTATATTTTAAGCAAACTTATGGTGTATATTGTGATGTTATAAGATGAAAAAATTTATATAATTTGTTGCTAATAGTTGTTCTCCCTGTCGCCGAATATTAATAATTCTCATTAATGAGAGTACAGGAGTACAGAGAGTGTATTCATGTTTGTGTATTGAGAGTTATAATATTACGCCTCTCTGAGAAATTCTAAATTTGGAGGAAAACTGTAGTTAATATTTCATCGTTCAATAAGGAATTTTATAATAGTTTTGAATGAAAGCACTGGAAATAATATAAATATCTGTAAATTATAATTTGCAATTCAAAACTATGCAAATATTTGATTCTGAATAAGTTTTGCAATATTATATCTTAATTTTGAAATGACTTCATGCTTACAAACTATAAAGTTTCTTTATACATGCTTTTTTAAATTCTTACCTGTGTTAGATATTTTTGGTGTACAGTCTAAACATTAATAATATGTGTCTAAATAAACGAATGAGAATCATTTTTATCTGATTTGTCAGTTAAAAAAATGACAAAAATAACATAAAAATATCTCTGAACTATAAGCATGGTGCCGTACTTGTTTCTTAATCAAGTATGGTTATAATTATTTGAAAAATCATAAAGTCATATTTCATGGAATTTAATTAAAACGTTTCCCTTAGAGCATTATAATTGCCGATCAATATTGAAGTAATGTAAAAAAGGGCATCAAAAATATAAAATTGCTTATCGAAAAAAAAAAAATCATACGAAATAGGTCTCAAAACTTTAAAGCACATTAGTTAAATATGCATTTAATTCAATAACTTTCTGATGCACATATAATATTTTCTAAGAGAATATTATTTAAAATATTATTTTTCCTCATTAGCGTTAAAGAAATGCTTACGCGATACCAAAATTGCATTTTAAGTAATTAATTTGATAAAAAAAGATGAACAAACTATCTTCTGAAATTAATTAAAAAATAATCCCTTAGCTTTGCGCAAATAAAGTAACATTTAAAATACTAAATTCTTTCCCTTGTTTTCATTATGATTTAAAGCATGTACATGTTACTAGAAATGAAACAGTTTAAAAATTTAAATATTCAGGTAACAAAGACGTTGTCTTTTGAAATTATGAGAGTATATTATCTCAATTAATTACTGTAAACAAAAGATAAAATGTTTATCTTATTCCTTTTTTCCAAATTTTCGAAACAATTATCTTTATAGAACCGATGATAATTTAATATCTTTTCTACTATTAATTGCTAATTTAATCATCATTTTAAACAGTTAAAAATTATTAAATTTAAATGTATATAGCATATAAAAATTGAATTAAACGAGTAATGACTATACATATTTGCGCATAATTCAGGTGCAATCACAGTTTACAAGGCTTCTTGAATCGAATACGCCTTAATATATATACGCTCTTCAGTTAGATAGTTTCATAAAATAACGAATTTCGTATATGTTAAAAAAGTTCAATTATTATATTATAAAAATTAATCAAGTAATTAGATTTTTAAGTTTTTATTGTAAATTTTAAAGTTTCAAGCATTCTTTGTATTTTCTGGAATAGGATTAATAAAAAAATTATAAAATTACTAATCATTTATTCGTAACAAACATATTTAGTCAAGCGATTAAAAATATATTTTCCAAGAATAACACAAAAATATAAAAAGCTATTAAAAACTTATCAAAAAATATTAATTCTCTATTCTGATACCAATATAGCTGTCTAATTATTGAAAATATGGTACAAAACGAAAAATGTACTTTTATGCCTTTCAATAGATATTTTTTTCTAATGCCCGGCTGTTTGCTCTTTTATGGCGAAGTGATGGCATCTCATATAGGGGGCACCCAGTGGGTTTGCCATCTTCGACTCGAAAGTGAAGCGATAAAGAAAGACAGTTACAAAGAGAGAAAGAAACATCCATGCTCGAACCAGGATTCGAACCCAGGATGCTTTCAACAAATATTGTTGTTTTAAATTAAAAGCAATTGCTGCATATGAATGATGGATTGGAAAACAGAACGCAGCAGAGGATAAATTTAGATTATAGCTTCTCCAGCTACTTTTTGTAATAGATGTTAACAAGATAAATTTAGATATAGAGTTGAAAATACTACCCGATAAATTTAGTTTTTCATATTTCCTTATTTCTCAGGCGTTTTTCTAACATTAGGCAACAAAATCAAAATTTCCTAAGGAATGCCTCTTATATGAGCAATTGTTTGTCATTATTAGCTTCCACAGCGAAATGATTGTAATACTTCTAATGTAGGGACATGCCGAAAGCTGTTGTCAAAGATGATCTCATATCAATCAATGTTTCTGGGAAAGAGCCATCATCAAACTCTGCGGAAATTAGTCCAATTTGATGATCCGTTTTGACTGAGGTTTCTTGCTTACCGTCTGAACATGATACTCTGAGCCAAATTACAAATATGAAGCACATAGTTTTTAATAAATTAAAAAAACTATGCAGGATAATAATGGAAGTTAAAAAAACTATTTAAATCTAAGTGAAAATAGCGTAAATATAAAAAAACGTTAGTAAAACAATTAAAAGATTGTATACGTATAATGTATAAAGCTTAAAACATATAGAACCTCAAACTCAGCTATAGTTTTAATTTTTTAAATAATGATAAATGAAATCGACCACTAGGAAAAGTGCAAAAAAGTTTGTTTTAATTCCTCCACACAGTAAAAATTAATGTATTACAGTTAAAAAATTGAAATGTTGATTGTTAAAATAACAACATGAAACTAAAATGAAAACCACGGGTTCAAATATTTTAGATACAAGTTTGTTGTTACTTATGATACTTGGACAAGCCAAGCTCGCTTAGTCGACGGCTACAGAATACCAAATTTTTGTGTGTGAAATGTGACGGCACGATATGAAGATGATTTAAATTAATATCAGCCCTTCGTTGCAATAAAACTAATAATGGGATGGCATAAAAGTATTATGCATCTTGTTGCCGACTCCGTGATTCCATTATTTCTAACACAGAGACCGGCTAAATATTTTTAGATGCTTTTACATATCAGAAAAATCATGTAAGAAATCATATCTGAAGTGGACTGTATTCAGTCTTTGCAGCTGTGTCAGACTTTTCATTGCCATCGAGATCTTAGTGATTTGGGATGCAACAGAACATGAGATCGCATTCTTACCCAGCAAACGGGTGTAATGCTGCACGTCTATCACTCAGCAACATAAATTGAAAGTTTGAATCGTTTAACTTTTCTAAATCATTGAATCTTTCAGTATACACTCAAAAATGTTTTAATAATTTATTGTAATCTCTAGTTAAAGCAGCTGGTAAGTTGTTGTAGCCTCAGCTTTAAAGATGGAACAAAACGAATGGCGACTGTAACCACGGATAGTATTGCAAATAAATATACCACAGCCCACATGTTTTGGTATTTTTGGTTCATTCAAATCGGTGAGAGGCGTACAGACAGCAGTATGATAAACAGGGCTGATGAAAAAGTATAATACGATTTTATGTACAAAGCAAATGGATTAACTACAAATATTTGTCAATCATACTAAAGTGAACATAAAAGCATGTCTGTTTTTATAAAACGGACGTCACGTAAATCAGATAAATAAAAATAAAATTTAGCTCGAGTGAGAAAAAATGGGATGATTGATGAAAAGACATATGGAATTTCTTAAGTACTGTTCTTTTTTATCAAGCTGATAAATCACAAACAATAATATTCTTAAGAAAGAAAAGAGTTAAAATGAAACATAAAATTACAAATAAATTAATTTTGTTCGATAAAATAATTCCTCAAGTTAAAGAAGCAAAGTACCTTGGCCTCACTCTCACATCAAGATTCACTTGGACCAAACACATTAATAATGTCACTAAAAAAGCATATGCTGCTTTTGGTTGCTTAAAAATCTTATTGGCAAGAAATCCAAACTTAATTGAAAATTGAAAAGACTTATACATTTCTTTGATTCTCCCCATTGTCACTTATGCTTCCCCTGTTTGGAATAATATTGTCAAAAAAGAAAGAAGAAAACTTCGAAATTTTCAATATAAAATTTTAAGAATTATAGCAGGTGTTCCCTACTATGTGAGAAATAAAAATATTGAAAAAGACCTCAAAATTGAAGACATTTAGTGCATATTCATAAATTAAATAAAAATTTTTATGAAAAAGAGCAAAACAACACTGCAATACTGCAAATTTCAATGAGATATTTAATTATAAATATATTTCTGAGCTTAGCAAATACAGACCTATTGCTACTCAATTTTTTCTAAGTGAAAATGAATTTTTATAAGTGCTTAAAGTTATTTTGTATATAGTGTACATATTCTACGTTTATTTCATCTTGTATTCTTATTATACTTACATTTTTCTCCCATATTTTGTATATATTTTGTAATTTATCAACTTTAACACTTAACAGTATTTTTACTTAGAATTTCTACTGAAGTTTGTTCAAGCTCCGCCCACTAAGACAGCTTCACGCTGATTGGACAGTAGGATTCCATTGCATTTCTTACTCCGCTGTACAATTCAGCGCTTCTCCGTTATTACTCGTCAAGTTTCTCCACTTTGGAACTATTACAGATGAAAGAGTAAAGGCCTGCTTCGCAGGCCGACACTCTGGAAACAACACAGATCCAAGATCCAAGGACAGTTATTGTTTCAAGTCAAAGTTTTACAGGAAAGATTTAATAGACGAATTTGAAACTTTTGGCATGTCTTCCCGACATCACTTAGATGATTTTATGCGTGGTTGAATTATAGGAAAGATCGAAGAAGGGCGAAAAATAACAGATGTTGCCAGGGAGTTCGACATCGCTCACAGCGTTGTTCCACGGCTGTGGAAGTCATTTAAAACTATTGGAATGTGTAGTAGGTGGCACGGGGGAGGTCGTGTTAGAAGTACGACGCCTGCAGAAGACAGATATATCGTCCTATCAGCAAAAAGGAACAGGCGCACCACAGCTCAGCAGGTGGCAAATCAGTTTCTTGCTTCCTCAGGAAAGCAGATCTCCCAAAAAACTGTTACCAGACGTTTGAGGGGAGGTATATACGCCCGCAGACTTGTTGTGTGTGTCCCATTGACCAGATAGCACCGTACTGCCCGTTTGCAATGGTGTCGTGAGCATCGCAATTGGACTGAACAGGACTGGGCATGCGTACTATTCTCAGATGAGAGTAGGTTCAGTCTGTCATCGGATTGTAGACGCCAACTGATCTGGCGCGAGAGTGGTACTGTTTATCGTCCAGAAAATATCCAGGAAAGGGACCGATATCCGACATGCAGTGTCATGGTGTGGGTCGGCATCATGATCAATGGCCGCACATCCCTACATGTGGTTGCAAATGGGACTTTGACGGGCCAACGATACATTAATGAAGTTCTACTTCCTCATGTTCGTATTTTCCGTGGTGCTTTTGGTTATAAATTCTTTTTTATGGACGACAACGCAACATGTCAACGAACACTCGCTGTCATGGATTGTCTAGACAGCGAGGCTATTCAACGCTTCGTATGGCCATCACGTTCTCCATATCTAAACTCCATTGAAAATGTGTGGGATGCTTGGGGAGGCAAGTTGCTGATCGAAACTATCCTCCGACAAACAAGAACACCCTCATCCATGCACTCCCAGAGGAATGGGATAAATTGACTCAACAGCTGCTGGATAATGTTGTGCAAAGTATGATACGACGTGTGGAATGTTGCATCACACTCCACGGTGGACATATCCCGTACTGATACCTTTCTTCAACGTGCCTGCTGACTTTTAAATGCATTGTTCCATTTTTCCGTATACAGCATCAAATGAACATTTTTATCTTTCAGATGTTTCACAGCTTGTGTACTTTCCAGAACAATAAATATTCTTTATTCTAATGTCTGAATAATGTGGCAACTATATTTTATCCTACTAGGCCTCATGTGTCTCGCTTAATGTTATGCTACATTGCAATTTGTGATCCGTCCTTAGCAATTGTCCAGCAGTGTACTTAACGCACTGAAAGAAGCAGATCTTTTAAGAATCTTTTTCCGATGTATTAATAATATATAAATAAAATTATAGACTGAAAAACAAATGAAAGCATTTAAGTATTATTTGAAATACACTATGAATGATATACAGAAGCACTTAAATGTAATTTAATCGTTTGAATTCAAGTTTTTTCGTTTAATAACGAAGAAAAAAATCTTTATTCCCTGAAGAAATGAATAATTATTTTCATATTTATCTTATTCTACAAAGAATAAATAAAATATACATATTAGAGAAAAGTAAATATTTAATTAAAAATTCCGCAAAAATACAGCAACCATCTCCTTTCTGGAAAATGCAGAAAATAATTCTCCAGAGATCCTATTCAGAAGAGATTGTAGACATTACACATTTCAATTTTCCCTCATTTTAAAATTTCATTTTTTTTCAAAAGGAATAAAAGTCCCTTGAAACTATTTTATAAGGGAAAATTAAGCCAATTCACGGTGAAGAAGTTGCATAATACGGTTTTAATTCCACTTCATTGCTTTAGCGAAGGTAAAGCTTTTGCTATTAAAGGCTGGAGGAAACTCATTTGGGGTTTGAGAAGTAAGTTGTAAAAAAGTTAGTTTTTTTTGTTATGTGTGCACAAACCTATTTTTATTCCCTTTATAAGCTTAATTAAATATAAATTTAGTAAAAAACATTGTTCTCTCCTAACTTTGCTTTTACTATTTTGTTACATTTTTATTATATATATATATATATATATATATATATATATATATATATATATATATATATATATATATATATATATATATATATATATATATATATATATATATATATATATATATATATATATATATATATATATATATATATATATATATATATATATATATATATAATATATATATACCAAACCAATTATCAAAGTATAAATCCTAAATTAAGTGTCGAATCTTCTTTGAGTTTAAAATAATTAGTGGCTAAGTTTTTTTTTATTTTACTTTAAGTACATTGTAGTTGAAGCGCAGTGTGCATTTATAAATGCTTATTGCTACATAAGTTATTGAGATATACATTTGATATCTAGAACAACATAAAATATCTCCAAGTGGTTCTTAACTTATCGTGGCTTAGTGATATGAGTGATCCTTACATAAATTCCTTAAATGCAGCCTCTGTAAAATGAGAGTGGATAGGTGTTGCGATTTTGCGTACATATCTGTTGAAGTAAATTCAAGAAAATTTTCTAGGTTTTCATCCTTTCTTCTACCTTGTACAATTATAGATGTTTATTTAAAATACTCAGATAATTGGTTAAGATGCCATTAAATGCTGCAGTATCTTTTAACTCTTTCTAGCTTAAAATACCTGATTCTATAAGAGGAGCCCTAAATATATGTCTTCGTAGGTAACAAAAACGAGAGTGACAAACTTCGAACATTAAAAGCTGATTTCCAATGTTAGTGATTTACTTTTCTTATTAAAATCCAATATATTTTTAAATATTTGAAAGTGATACAATTAATTTTGATTATCCTGTATCCCCCAGTTGATTATTTTTAATAAGAAAATTTTTTTAAATTTCATTTGAAGAGGTGTTGAATGTTTCATGATATAATGTGAAATTTCTAAATTTAAGTTTTAATATGCTCATTTTCTATGAGATAGAAAGGAGAAAATATTTCTATTTTAATGATCATTTGGTGTTTTGAACACTGAATTCGGTACGCGAGATACTTTACCACTTTTATCAAAGAAAGAAGTGGCAAACATCAAAATGTTTTTGAGAAGTGAAAACGATTTGTTTTCAGATTTGAGTTCAACCAACCTCCATGCTCTGAAAGAAGCAGCTTGGATCTATATGCTTTGCACTAACACAATGTGAAATGGAGTCAATTCATCACCAGATGGCGTTCCTGCTCTTGGTAGTTGTCACGTGACAAATTCCCAACGTAGATTATTTACATTATATTATTGTCTATTCGCGCGTATTTGAATTTTATAAACTTACAATTTAATTTTATCCAGCAAATTGGTAACAAAACTTTTTAATTTTTACACACATTTAATAATAAAAAAAAGTTGAATATTTATATTTTTTCAATTTTTTTTACGTTCAATAAGCTGACTATTTTCCAGAAATGAATAAAAACCGTAGCATTTTTATAAAGAATAAAATCTTTATATAAAAGCAAGATAAATTCGTAATCAGAATTGAAGGGTTTGCTGCAAAAAGGAGGTAGCTCCATCCCATAGCTGTTGGGAGTTACTACACACTTTCTTGTGCAAAAAAAAAAAAAAAAAAAACTCTTTTATTTGGCACCAAAAGGATGCAGCTCCAATCGTTATTTCCAGAGTTATTCAAGAGATGGAGCTGCTTGTCTTGTTAGTTTGTAGCAAGAGAGCGGTAGCTCCTGGAGCTACGTCTTTGTTACCCCAGACGACTGACGAGTTTTGTTTACAGGGAGGTTAACTATTACAGGGAGGCATCATTATATGCACTCAGTGATGAGTGAAGATATAAAAGCTCTATAGCTATTCTCGGACAACAGCGTATCCCAAAACAAAAATCACGCTTTGACACAGTATCTATTTTTCTTGTTAAAAGTGGACGTCTGAATACAGTCTTTCATAGATTCCCAGAACCGGGTCATAGTTTTATGCATTGTGATCGAGCTTTCGGAAACATTGAAAAGCGCATGAGGAAAGTAGAAAGAGTGTTTGTCCCAAGAGAATATACGCGCATTATAGAAAAGACGTGTAAAAAGTTTACTGTGACGGAAGTTACTCAAGAAATGATTTTTAACTTCTCAAGTTATTTTATTAAAAGGTTGACCTATTAAAAGGTTTCTTCCTTAAAACCCTTCACATCATTTCTAATGGTAGCAAAAGGGAAAAGTTTTTAATAACAAAATTTAGGGTTTTCACTTATGAAATATCCCACATCAATGCAGGAAACATCTTAGCTAGTGAAAGTGTTGGAATACTGTGTAACAAAACAGTAAGAATGTTCAACATCCAAAACAGTACCCCTATAATATTGAACAACCTTCAACAAGCATACACCAACCACCTACCACTCAAGGCTGCAAAATATAAAGATGTGATGGACCTTGCCCAAAAATAAGTAGCACAAAATGATATGTGGTTCTACAATCGACTACAGCCAGACAACGCGCCTGATGACCCAGATGTTACAGAAGGAGAATGTGACGATTGAAATGATGTTATTTTCTGTTTGTAAGACCAATAATTTTGCTGTACTTTATTTTCAGTTTTCTTTGAATAAAAAATACGTAATAATAGTACATTCTATTTATTTTTACACCTTTTTCCAAGACATAACATATTCCCCCATTCCTCATATTCCATTCTTTTGAGCAAAAAAGAGGTAGCTCCAAGGATCATCCACGTACCACCAACATTTGGATGATATATTTTGAATGAAAATACTGTTCTAATGTGTAATATTCATAATTGAAAGTAAGCAACAAAAATATTTTTACATAACTTAAAATTTGAATTTTTTAAACGTTTTTTTTTTGGTTTCCCAAAAATTGGGAAAATTGGAGCTACCTCCTTTTTGCAGCAAACCCTTCAATTGTTTTATAAGAAATGATATATATGTATATATATAAATGATAATAAAGCAGTTTATACCACTGATAACTGCCAATTTTTTTTTCTAAAATAACCACTTAAATTTAATCATTATTTTGCTTTACCAACGTTTTAAAATATTAGTTTCACTGAAATACTTGTCACTGACAGCATTGCAGACAAATGGTGAAAGAAATATCAGTCCAAAACTACTTGTAGTCTATTATATTCAAATTTAATAAAATTTATGCAGCAAACCCATCTAACAAGCAAAAAAAAAAAAAAAAAAAAAAAAAAAGCGCCAAGCATGCTTGACATGGGACTTTGACGTCATATGAAGTGAGTCAATTGTGCTGCGTTATCAATTAGTGAAATGTTACTTTCAAAATAAGAAGCATAACTAAGTTTATTTACAAAAAGTAATATGGAATAGAAAATATTATTGAAACTTTTTCCTCTTAAAAAACAAAAAAGATAAAAATATGATAATTTTAACATATTTAAAACATAAAAAATGATTACTACTCAATCATTCACTGCATAAATTGCATATACTTAATATAGTAATAGAGCAATAATTTGTACAACTTTTTCGAGTAAATTATTTCAGAGACATTAAAAACTAAAGTTTTAAATGAAACATTAATATATTAATGAGAAATTTGTAACGATTATAATAAAAACATAATTCAAAATTTTATGAGAAAGAATTTTAAAAGCATGAGAAACATTTATTTTTTAGTTTTTGTATCAAATTTGTATAGAATGTACGAGGCTCATGCAGGATGAAAAAAATCTTTAAACACACACATAATCTTTAAACATTAAGGATACATCGCGTTTTCTCTAAATAAGAAATGAAAGTTCTAGGTAAAAATTAGCTTACTAATTATTTTATCAGCCCGAAAATTTCCTGCATTTAATTTTTTTTACGGAAGTAGACAGTTTGTAATAATTTATCTTTTTAACATATCACTCTTCCATTTCTAATATAGCGCTTCTGATACACGATATTTACCCTTCTGTAAAGAGCAAGCACTCGAGGTGTATTTACATTTAGATTAAAAATTAATCCTTGTGTGTTTTAAGGTGACGTTGAACAGAGGAAAGTTCGGCGAAAATATATTAGGAATAGAGTAATGGGTATCTTCCAATGATTGATGAAAATGCAATGAAAAAGCGACAGTTCCAGTTACAAAAATACTCAAGATATTTTGATGTTTTATAAAAATAGCATGAAATGAAATAGGAGATTTTTCGATAAGAGATTTTATTATGTGTATTGAATCGGAGTTTACTAAGAATGCTTAAATAAACATATTTCAAATCTGGATAAATATGAAAGATTTTAACTTCAGATTTCAAGGTGGTTTCCAGAACATTTTAATGGCCCTTACTTATTGAAAATTAGAATAAAAAACTAAATAAAGTTCATGATAGTGGTAGTACCATAATAGTAAAATTAAAGCCAAAGAGAAACAATATCACGAAAAGTTTTTATTTTCTGTTCTGTCATTTGTGTTGCACACATTACAAATACATTTAAATTAATTAATGAGAAAATAAAAAATAGATCTTATTAATGAAAGTAAAGTTTTCATGTAAGTAAAGTTTTCTTTTGAAAAGTGTTCGAAATTTCATTCGCAATTTTTTAATAACAGCTGTATTGTGTTTTAAATATTGATTTTTCAATAAATATTAATTCAAATTACTGAATATTCCTTTTTATGAGAATAAAAGATCGTAGGAAATCTGTACTTAAAATTGATTTTTCTTCATTTAGAAATGTGAAAAATACCTTGGATTAAGTTTGTAGTTATACCCTCCCAGTACAATTACACACAATGTTTAGCCATGCATTAGTACGATATTTGAAGATATTATGTATATTTACTACAGAGAAAATAATATTTTGAATGAACAACAATATTTTTTGTATACCATACATAATAAAACATGCAAATTCTAAATTTTTACTCACTCTTCAAGTGGTAACATAAAATTTAAATTAATTTTGTTCCCAGCTTTTTGAATTTAATTGTCATATTTAACTTTCAGCTTATATCATCTACCTTCTATATATTGGTGCGTCATTTTGCGATCCTGAATTACCCGTTATTCAGAAAATATTTCCCCCATTTTTTTAATAAAATTAATTTGTTACTTGTTAATTATTATAATATTTTTGGGTTAAACCGCATTGGTATTTTATTCTTAACTTCGTTCTTATTTATATTTGTATTCAGGAAACTGTTATACTTCGACATTAACAGATAGCACGGCTTTGCGCCATTCGTTTTTGTTTAAAGTAAAATTTGAATCTAAACATCCTTTGCTTAACAATAATCGAACTGTATTCATCGAAAGGAATTTTTATTTGAATATCATTTAAATTAATTGAGATTCCAAGGAAAATTAATTGAGATGAAGGAAAGAATTTTTATTCAAATATTATTAAAATTAGTTGCGATTTCGTAATTCAAAATTGCCTTTCAATGAATAAAGTTCATTTGCTACAAATTCTTAACTGTGTTAACAGTTATCAAACATTAAATAACATTCATAAACTGAGTATTCCACGTCGATATTAAATCTGTTTCTTTTCTGTAATCCAAGTGAAGAAAATACATTATAGAATTTTTTTTTATATTCTGTTGCCAAATATGTGCCAATATCAAGAAAACAACATGCTAAACACGTGGAATTTACACGTTTAGTATATGAGACCAAGCCACTTATTAACTTCCTAATTCATTAAAATGAAATAGATTGTACTATTTATAACATGTGTTTGAATCAACAATAGCTTATATGAAAAATTTTCCTTACGAGGCAAAATTGCTCCGTAACATTGTTGTTTGGTAAGAAGATGCGATCCCTTGCGAAAGAAAGACACTAGCACCTTTATTACTTTTATGGAAGTCAAACTGTAGCCTACTAGAAAATCGCATTTCAGTATTAATTCTTACTCCAGTTGATATCCCATTACATTTTGAGAATATTGATTTGATGTGTGTGTGTCCTGTACGGTTGTGGGGAATATGTGTTAGATTTAAGTAACCTATTTTCATTGATAGCATAGAAAATAGACATGTTGCTCACAATATCCAATTTGTCTAGAAAAGCACATTTTAGTAGAAAAAATCATTTCAAATATTTTTAAATTATTTATTCTTATCAAGAAGAATTTAGCAATGTAAGGGAATAGATTAATATCATATTCAATTCAATGACTGTGCAATTATTGGAAACTAATTGTTTTAAAAAATTGACATTTATATCATACAAAGAATAATTTATCTTATAACCAGTTTATAGAATACAAAATAAATGTATTTGTGTATATATTTGTACATAAATATATACACACGCACAAATCTATATAGTTTTTGCTAAACAGTTCTTTTTTTTAAAATTAATTTTAAGCTATTTGTAAGTTGTAATATTTTCATCCAATTTGATTGCTTTATGATTTTAGAAAATATTCGTTATTTAATCTGAATATATCGAAAATAAAGAGAGGCATATCTATTTGAGAGAGAGAGAGAGAGAGAGAGAGGTGACACACACACACACACAGTACAAAATCTATAGTAGATTTTCTGAATAGCAGGCATAAAAATATGGGAAGTTAAATTTTTTTACACTTAGGGGGAGAACATAAAGTATTGTCACGGAGACAATACTTTAAGATATTTTGAAGCTTCCCAGAAAATTGATTTTAATAACGCAAAATTTGTTCTCGGCTGTAAAACGTAAATTTGTTTGCAGAGCCGTAAAAGTTTAAAGTGTAATTCTTTTACGGGTGTAGAGTTGCTATGAAAAAGAGTTAAGATCTCCAAGAGGATATGAAAAAAAAAAAGAATCTAGTGATAAAATGCTTCTCTTTTGAAATCTATTTTACGTCCGGAACAATGGAAATTTTTACTAAAAAGTAAAATAATACTAAGAAGTTAATTTTATCAAAGTATAAAAAATATTCTTCATGACAAAGAAAGACAAACACCATGCTTCGATTATAGTAATCATGATTTTTTTAAATAAATAACTTTGAATGTGTCATAAAAATACCGAAAATAAAGTTAAATATTCTGTTTGACTCATCTGTCATAACTTTTATATTTTTTAGTTAAAAGTGAAACACAGTAGCCAAAAATATTATGTTAATTTTGCATACTAGAGAGAGTTAAATAATATGCTCAGCATAGAGTGCATTTCTGCTCTAAATATTTTTCCTCCAAATGAAAACACATATTTGCAAACATGTTTTTATTTATTAAGTATTATTTATTATAAATACATATATAATTCAAAATACTTTATATTTTGAGTTGTATGCGTATTTAAGTGCAATTTTTGTGACTGATGTCAATATACTTGATACTAGTGTGTTAAATACACATATTTAGGAAATGCCTTTTGGAACTTATACAAATTCGCAAATTAAATAGTCGTTTTGGAGATTACATTTTCATATTACATATTTACTAAATTAAGTTTCTTTCTCTTCTGACACCCATTCTATCTTTAGGAAATTTCGTAATTCAAGAGTACTTCTATGCATTAAAGTTATCACCTCTAGTCAAGGTGGAAGGTCAAAATTGATTTTTCGCACGTATCATTCCCATTGCATCATCGCATAGATGGAAAATGTGAAGAGCGAGAGTTTCTGTCATTCGGGAAATTGCATCACCAGTGCGATGAATGCCAGAGATGTTTATATTTTCATGTAAAAAAATAAAAAGTGCAAATTTTAGGTTGCAAAATGATAGTACCACCCATACTTTTTAGTGAAATAATCAATCCCAGAGAAGCATGCTCAGTTGGGTTTCAACAAACAAGTATATAAAAGCTTCGTTTGATCAACTAATCTAACCTTACTTGCATTTACTGTGATCACGCATAGTTTACTGATTTGAAAAGGTGTCACTAAGTATGGGTAGGAAAAAACCGTTATTTGATTTTGAAAAAGGACAAATTACGGCTTTTAACCAAGCAGGATTGTCTTCACGGAATATAGCAAGACATATTAGGGGTTCACCACAAGTGGTCAATAATATTCTCTATCTTGGATCCAAATATGGGACAAAGAAATTCGTTGGATGACCTCGAAAGCTAACAAAGCGGCCAGAAAGGTTAATTGTAAAGAAGTTGAAAGCTTGTGAAACATTGAACAGACTATCAGAGACCCCACCATCAAAGTTCACAAGTCAACTTTATCCAGAATAGCTTGGCGAAACGAACATCTTGAGTACACGAAAATGAAAACGCAACCAAGACTTACAGATCTTCACAAACGAAAAAGGATGCAATGGGCTAAAGAACACATGACTTGGAAATAACAGTGGACTCAAGTAGTGTTTAGCGACGAAAAAAAATTCAATCTAGATGGGCCTGACGGGTGGGTTTTCTATTGGAGGGATCTCCAAAACGAGCTACACATTTTTTCTATGAGATAGTGTGGGGGAGGATCGTTAATTGTTTGGGCTGGATTTGACAATTCTGGGTGGACTAACATTGCCTTCCTTACTGGTTGAATGAGAACTATAGACTATCAAGACTTATTGGAAGAAAATTTGTTACCTTTTGGAGAAGAAATTGGAGGTCCATTTTGGAAATTCCAATTGGACAATGCTAGCATTTATGTTGCAAACTCATCTTGGGAACGGTTTCTGGACAACGGAGTGCAGGTAATCGATTGGCTTGTTCGTTCTCCTGACATGAACCCCATGGAAAACGTCTGGGCTGGGCTATTCTAGGCTGGGCCGTATACGGCAACGGCAAGCAGTATTCAACGGTTCAAGAATTGAAGGACTCTTATTACAGAATGGGAAAATCTAAATGCAGATATACACAAAGTATAGTCGAAAGCATGCCTAATCGAATTTTTGAACTTATAACTTAAAAGGGTGCTCTTACAATGTATTAACTGAAAGTTGTTCTATCATTTTGCAACCTAAAATTTATATTAATTTTATTACACTGAAATAGAAACATGAGAGTAATAATTTTACTTTGTTATTGTCATGCTTATTTTGTATATTTTTAATAAAAATTATTTATTTTAATCATTTATTCCAATTACTGTATGCTAGGCTGAAAATACATGGTGGATGGTGGTTCTACCATTATGCAACGCGGTGTATATACATACATACATACATATATATATATATATATATATATATATATATATATATATATATATATATATATATATATATATATATATATATATATATATATATATATATATATATATATATATATATATATATATATATATATATATATATATATATATATATATATATATATATATATATATATATATATATATATATATATATATATGTCAGAGAAGACTTTTGGAAAAAATATAAAAAGGCAAAAAAGACAAGAAATGGGTTGATGAAATCACAAATATTCCCCTTTAATTAAGGGACAGATCTGTTGCCAGCTTTTGTCTGACTACTGGCTATGACTGTCAGTCTAAATATCTATATCGTATCAAAATACTCTCACGTTCTCTTGCCAACTGCGTAACATACGAGAGGGAATGGACTCGGGAACCATTTGAGTCATTGCCCTGCATTGAACTCGGGAACTTTGTAGGAGAGATACTGGAGAGCTTGGACCACCTAACGGAGACATGCTTTGCAACCCAGTGTCCTCGATCATAAAAACAGGTATTGGCAGTGTAGACCATGATCCCCATTATTGGCTGGCGTGCCACTGAGTTTAGTTTAATATATAGATATATATATATATATATATATATATATATATATATATATATATATATATATATATATATATATATATATATATATATATATATATATATATATATATATATATATAACTACACTCGTATCTTTACATGCATTTGTTAATCACAGAATGCGATGGCAGTATATTTTGTGAAAGACTGTCAACAATAGATCCTGACGAACGGGAAATATTTAGTCAAATTTTTTTTGCGCTATGGCGTAATTGTTTCCTATTTTAAATGCTGAAGTATAGAAATTAAACAGAGTTGTATTTATTCTTTATTAATGAAAGAATTTTAAGATTTTATTCGCAAGGATTCATGAGCAAGATTTTCATGAGAATTATTGTTTAACATTTAATAATGAATATGTATATAATATGGGTGGTAAATATAAACCACTATATTTAAATTGTTTTCATATTTTTTATTTTTTCATTTTGGTTTGAATTCTATGTGATATATTGACTATATAGCAACGAATATAACAACAAGCATATATGTAGTAATCACATATTTTTGTAATGATCTTGTGTTTCACTATGAATTTAATTTTAAAATGGAAACATTGCATTAAAATATTATTAGATAGTAAGTGAATTTAAGATATTTTTTTGCAGTGTCTACAAAGAAAATATTTATTGTAGAGATTAAAAACATTTGTGAAGGCCATGGTTTTGATATTTTGACATGTATAATAAATGTTATAATTAATGAGAAATTAAAAAATATCAATTTATATTCGAAAGTAAAAAGAAATTGTGTACTTGCTCAAGGTACTTACAATTTTGTTTAAAGTTTCGCCACTTATGTAAAAGAAAATTTTGCCCATTCAAAGAACGATGGCAAAATATGTAAATATCTTTGCAGGAATTTGAACAAAATTATAAAATCTGACTTGAGGCTTACAAAACAAAAAAATCATATTCAAATCACCTAATAACGAAATTTGTTTTTCAGAACCATAATAAATTCCAATTGTTGTTTAATAGTATATTTCGGTATATAAAAAAGGAAAATGTATAGTTACAGTTAGTGGTAATTGAAAAGACTCATCACAGATTACAAGAAGAAAAGTACATAGAAATGCGTAAAATTCATAGAAAAAAAATTGAAAGTTCCGGCAAATGATATACGTCCATTCTTAAAATGAAAACTTAAAATGAGGAAAGCAAAAAAAATTTCAAAATGAAATCAGAGAATTATGTTAAGGTGTTTAAAAATTATTCTCAAAAACGAAACTACATTCCTTTACTACAAGCTGTATATCTAAATCTACTACTCCATTTTTTTAAAAAAAATTAGTGAAGAAACCTGAATTGAGGCCATTCCCTTTAAATGCATTCCCTTCAAGTCTTTGACAAACCTTTGAAAGATCATTCAACTTTTGTATATTTGAAAGAAGCTCTTTATGAACATCATAAATCATTGGAGGACTTTGAAAGTTTGTAAAGGAAGGTGGGACAAAAAAATGTTGAAAAAAATATTTGTTATTTTAGAAATCAAAATGTATCACAATAGTTCTACAAAAGGAATATAAGATTAAGCATATTAGCATAAAAATTCCTATATATAATCTCAGATAGACACACATACATATCTGAGTGTGTATGTTAGCAAATCACAACGAAAATATTTATACAAATTAGGTAGAATTTTAAGAATATCAGATGAAAAATAATTTCTTGAAAGATTGCGATTGTTTAGGTATAAATGAAATATCTATATTAGCATAGTTGTGTGTGTGTGTTTTTCAAGATTACCTCTATCATTTTTTTAGTTTTAATAAATGGTTATCTTTTAGTTTTTTATTTTAAGATAATGAGTGTGAATTAAATTAAATTTATTTATAATATTTTTATTCAAAATGAGTGTAAAAAGGGTTGGAACAACAACAATCATAAAATTTTATTGATGGAGTTGATTAATATATTCATTATATTTTCACAGTTAACTCGATGCATTTCAAAGCATTCTGAATAACAGAGAGAAAATTTCAAAATGGAAATTTTAATTCCATCTTCTGTTTGTCAGAAAATGATCTAAGCATTTTAGTCATAAAACTAGTGATATAAGTTTAAACAATCCTGATTATTTGAAATATACTGATATGCAACAAAACAATTCAATTAAAAAAAATAATAAACATTTACGTCCAACCTCAAATATGATGGCAAAGTTTAGAGATTGAACTGAGTACTTTAAACAATTTCACAAAAATAAAACTTTCAAATGCAACATCTTTATGTTATTTAGCTGAATATAGCACAATAAAAAATTTAAATCAACAAAGGAGAGCTGATTTACATAGCATTAAAGCAGTTGTCTGTCCGCCAGTCAGTCTTTTTTCCTTAGAGCGGATATATTGACCATCTCCATATCGGCTCTCCAATCTATTGCAAACAGACCATATCCTTCCTGATGAGCTTACTGAGCAATTCCTGGAAATGATTCCTGCTGACATTTTGGCGAAGAAAGGTCCTTCAGAGACCTTTGAATAATCTTTTCTTTCCATTCAGTAAAATTTTTGACTAAGTGAAAACTTGCCGTTAAAATAAAGCTGAGGCATTGTGGGATTCTTCCAGTAAGCCTTGCGCTTTCCTGATTAAGTATTCAGAGGCTGTTCCTGATTTTCCTAGAACTGCAAGCGTGGCACTTTCTCGCCTTTCTACCTGTCACGACTGTTTGCCAGCGTATTTGTATCGGTTCCAACTTAGGATTTATCCCTTGTTTTTTGTTTAAATAAGCTCAATATTTTGACACTAATCATCTTGATACGTTCCCTGCACTTGTATGTTTGGACGTATTGGAAAACCAGGTAACTGATGGTGTCAGAATCAATTTTCTGGGGATTTGTAATGAAAAATAAAAGAGCTTTTAGCTTATTTTTCAAAAAATGAACTCTGAGCCAATTATACAATATAGGGATCTCTTTATCTTTCGAAATTGTAATATAAGAAATTTATATTTAAAGAATCTGTCTTTACCGTTAGAAAAATATAATTTTGAGTTATGTAGAGAAATTAGTATTGAAAACAATTGTACTATAAGCTGTCATTGTTAAAGCTTACAATGAAATAAAATTCTCGAATATTAACAAATGTTAATCATATTAATGGTAAAAATACTCTTTAATAAATTTTGATTTATCTTCACAAAATTATCGATCCTCGATTATAACTTATATTCAAGATAAAAATAGGATATAAAAATTACAATCATAAAAAAACAAAGAATAGTTTAATGAAATGAAAAAAATACATAGGCAGTAAATAAAATATATTCCGCAAGACGTAATGTGTAATCGAAATAGCTGAAATTTTTTGTAAAGCATCCAACACGTATTTTAGTGGACATACAGTATTTACATGTCTGAACAAAGGAACCTCTAATTATAATATAATTTATTAAAATAAAATAAATTTACATCCTGTGAAAGCTTAATATATGCAAGGAACATTTCTGTTAACCCTAAATTTAAGCGAATTGAAATGTTGGAAAGCAAAAGAGTTTCGGAGTCTAAAGCAGATATAATCAACACAATTTCCTTATACTTGCATTAATTTCGTATGAGCGCTAATGGTTGGTTACATACATAAGATTTCAGTGAATCTCGTTACACTTCGGCATTAAGGGAAACGAGATTGCTGAATCGATGGCTAAGGTTGCTTCTTTGGAACCTTCTCAACTTGATTTGCCATCCGCCTTTAATGAGGTTTTTACTGAGAGTAAAACAAAACGCTTATGGATGTCTGGAATGTTCCACCTACTCATAGTTGGTATCCTATAAAACGCCCTGCTGACGCTTTGCTTTTTGAGGGAACTAGAGGTCAACAGACTTGTATTTCACGCTCCTCCAGTGGTCACCTAAGGGGCCTCAGATATTTGTAGGGTCAAAAGACTTTTAATCTGCGCTCAAAATGTAAAGCTGAACAAGCATCACCTGAGCCTATCTGGATCTGCTTGGATTTTGATTTGGAAGAGGCTTTATCAAAGCCACTTATGTTTTTGGATTTCCTGGCTGCTTATGGACATGTGGAGTTGGTCTAGTATTGGAATTGGACCATCTGGGATTAGTAACACATACACATAAGAAATCTTCAACTAGACAGAAATTATTTTTAATGCGAATCGAAGCATTTATTTGTTCTAATTGAAACTTAATTAGTTGTGTTGTTTTTCGTTAACATTTTACTAACAGCTAATAATTTTAAGTATTTTATTGTTTTTATATGAATATTTATAAGAAGAAATGCAAAATATTAAGTAATGACAACCAAGTAACTTATATAATTATCTGAAAATTGACCTCGAAAGACTATTTGAGTTTCTTAAAGAGATGTTTTTTCATAAAACATCATTTGTGCTTTTAATTTTGTTTTCCAATTAGAGAGATATTTTAATTTCTTTAAAATTAAGTACCATTTTCACAAATTAATTTGCTTCTAAGTTATTCGCCTCCCAGAACCCCTGATTTCCCTAGAAGCTCAGTTATGACTCTCTTTCGCTTGACTACGGGCCCTCATATATGCATAGGTTTGGACTTTGTGACTCTCCCATATGTACTCTGTGCAGACAGCTACTCATCTCGACTTGTGCTTGTGTTTTTTAACTGTAGAGTTCAGAAATATTGGAAGGCTTGAGAAATAATGGTGCAGTGGCTAAATTTCTGGGTTTTTGTAATGAATAAATAATTTGTAATGAATAAAAAATATTCACCTCCCAGCAACGTCATTCAGTTTTTATTCCTCGTGTTAAAATGTATTTTTTATTTGAGACTAAATTTTGATGAAATGAATTATAAACTTAGATTTCAATTAATAGGTATTTTATCTTCAAATCTTATCTTCGATTCTGTCTGCGCAGACAGCTACTCATCTGGACTCGTGCTTGTGTTTTTTAACTGTAGAGTTCAGAAATATTGGAAGGCTAGAGAAATAATGGTGTAGTGGCTAAATTTCTGGGTTTTTGTAATGAATAAATAATTTGTAATGAATAAAAAATATTCACTTCCCAGCAACGTCATTCAGTTTTTATTCCTCGTGTTAAAATGCATTTTTTATTTGAGACTAAATTTTGATGAAATGAATTATAAACTTAGATTTCAATTAATAGGTATTTTATCTTCAAATCTTATCTTCGATTTTGTCTGCGCAGACAGCTACTCATCTGGACTCGTGCTTGTGTTTTTTAACTGAAGAGTTCAGAAATATTGGAAGGCTAAAGAAATAATGGTGTAGTGGCTAAATTTCTGGGTATTTGTAATGAATAAATAATTTGTAATGAATAAAAAATATTCACCTCCCAGCAACGTCATTCAGTTTTTATTCCTCGTGTTAAAATGCATTTTTTTATTTGAGACTAAATTTTGATGAAATGAATTATAAACTTAGATTTCAATTAATAGGTATTTTATCTTCAAATCTTATCTTCGATTCTGTCTGCGCAGACAGCTACTCATCTGGACTCGTGCTTGTGTTTTTTAACTGCAGAGTTCAGAAATATTGGAAGGCTAGAGAAATAATGGTGGAGTGGCTAAATTTCTGGGTTTTTGTAATGAATAAATAATTTGTAATGAATAAAAAATATTCACTTCCCAGCAACGTCATTCAGTTTTTATTCCTCGTGTTAAAATGCGTTTTTTTATTTGAGACTAAATTTTGATGAAATGAATTATAAACTTAGATTTCAATTAATAGGTATTTTATCTTCAAATCTTATCTTCGATTCTGTCTGCGCAAACAGCTACTCATCTGGAATCGTGCTTGTGTTTTTTAACTGTAGAGTTCAGAAATATTGGAAGGCTAGAGAAATAATGGTGTAGTGGCTAAATTTCTGGGTATTTGTAATGAATAAATAATTTGTAATGAATAAAAAATATTCACCTCCCAGCAACGTCATTCAGTTTTTATTCCTCGTGTTAAAATGCATTTTTTTATTTGAGACTAAATTTTGATGAAATGAATTATAAACTTAGATTTCAATTAATAGGTATTTTATCTTCAAATCTTATCTTCGATTCTGTCTGCGCAGACAGCTACTCATCTGGAAGCGTGCTTGTGTTTTTTAACTGTAGAGTTCAGAAATATTGGAAGGCTAGAGAAATAATGGTGTAGTGGCTAAATTTCTGGGTATTTGTAATGAATAAATAATTTGTAATGAATAAAAAATATTCACCTCCCAGCAACGTCATTCAGTTTTTATTCCTCGTGTTAAAATGCATTTTTTTATTTGAGACTAAATTTTGATGAAATGAATTATAAACTTAGATTTCAATTAATAGGTATTTTATCTTCAAATCTTATCTTCGATTCTGTCTGCGCAGACAGCTACTCATCTGGAAGCGTGCTTGTGTTTTTTAACTGTAGAGTTCAGAAATATTGGAAGGCTAGAGAAATAATGGTGTAGTGGCTAAATTTCTGGGTATTTGTAATGAATAAATAATTTGTAATGAATAAAAAATATTCACCTCCCAGCAACGTCATTCAGTTTTTATTCCTCGTGTTAAAATGCATTTTTTTATTTGAGACTAAATTTTGATGAAATGAATTATAAACTTAGATTTCAATTAATAGGTATTTTATCTTCAAATCTTATCTTCGATTCTGTCTGCGCAGACAGCTACTCATCTGGAAGCGTGCTTGTGTTTTTTAACTGTAGAGTTCAGAAATATTGGAAGGCTAGAGAAATAATGGTGTAGTGGCTAAATTTCTGGGTATTTGTAATGAATAAATAATTTGTAATGAATAAAAAATATTCACCTCCCAGCAACGTCATTCAGTTTTTATTCCTCGTGTTAAAATGCAATTTTTATTTATGGCTAAATTTTGATGAAATGAATTATAAACTTTGATTTCTATTAATAGGTATTTTATTCTATACTTCTATATTTTAATCTAGTAATATAAAGTCCCAGGCAATGCATTAAAAAGAATTTTAACGTTATATCTTCATAAAGAATTAATCCTTTCAGAACTAAAAATCTTATCTTCGATTCTGTTTTAAGTAATAAAATTTAAGAAATGGCTGTATATAATTTTTCTAACATAAAAAAACTATATCTTCACATATTTTTATAATGTTACGTTTCAAAATTTCGTAATTTTATGTGTTTAAATAAATAATTTATTAAAGAATCATGGAAACAACTTAGCATTAAATGCTTAATTTACGGTTTTCTGCATAAGTCACATCAATTTCGATGATGAATTCCTCAATACTGTTCGAAGTATCCGTTAGAAAACGCAAATTATTCTTCTGAAGCGAGCGATTAATAATGTAGAAGAAAAGGGAAAATAAGAAAAGAATGAGAAAAAGGAGTGCCACTGACGGACCGCAAACACCGTCGTCACTGATGCATCTAATTCGCTAAAAGCATTGTCTTCTTTTTTAAGCGTCTTATTATAGCAAAAACGATGAAGGATTTGCTATACATAAATGCCATAGTATGCTAACATTATAAAAGAAAGCTTACAATGGAATTATATGAAAGTATAAATGGATCTAGAAAGGCTTTCATTTTATTTCCTTATCATTAACGATAATTCTGCTTTTTTACAAGATAAACAGTAGGCCAATGGAAGCAAACTTAGTTTTTTTGGATATTAATAATTAAGAAAACGCGGATAATTAAAAACAAAAATATATAATATAAATTGAGTAAAAAGGTTGTTGGTTCAAATGTTATAAAGTCTCTTAGTTAAATTAAATTTGCAAAATTGTTAAGTATTTTGTTTTCTTAGTTTGAACAATTGATTATTTTACCCAAAACTGAAAACTCGCTTAAGCAGTAAACTACTTTTAATTTGGGGGAAATAATCGATTGCAATATTTCAATCAATTTGATTAAATTAAATGATTGAAGCCGTCAAACTTGTCTAGAGTTCAGCGTGCCTGACAGCAAATAGGGTGGTCCTGGGTTTGAATCTCAGTTCGGTCATGGATGTACTTTCTCTCTCTATCTACCTTGTCTTTGTCCTTTCTTCGTATGAATGGATTGTGAATGGTTGCCTACCCTATAACCGGGTACCTATGGCATCTGTGTACTGAGGAAGTCGGACTCAACACCTAAATATGGTTCAGTTGGAAAAGTGGAGTAGCGCACCCAATATTGCTAGCCTAGCAGCCACACGACAACAACAAATGATTCAAAACTTATAATTATTAGTAACGCAATATTATATATCTTTATACAGAAATATTAGTTCCACATTTTTATTAACTAAAAAAGTTATCGAACCAAAAAGAATTGAATTGTAATATTAACAGAAATAGTTATCGAAATACATATATTAACAAATATTTCATATTTGGCTTTAAATCAAATGTACAAATGCAAAATATTGGATTTAAGTGAAAAAATTCTCTTATAAAATACGTAACCAGTATAGTTTATTGTACATAAACGCCGAATCTCCAAGAAATGATGGTAAAATAAATAATAAGATTCATAAAAAAATATAAAACTGAATTCCATTTTCCAAATTTAACAGTTAGTAAATTTGTTTTTATTTTTGACTAGATATATAATCGAGCTGATTAGAAATGGAAATAATCTAGACAATTCAAATCTAGACAATTTAAATTAAAAACATGTCACTAAAACTAAAGCACATTGTTGAAAATTAAAATAAAATAAAATTGAAAGAAACTTGTAAGAACTGCACCACATGTTATAACTGATGAAATGAAAAATAAATTTGACACACGAATTCAACTGTAAAAATATCGATTCTATCTATATTTCCAACAATTATCAATTTCTTTTTTAAAAATAATTCTATTTTATGAGAAGCAAGGAAAACATTTTCTAATAAGTATAAGGTACTTTCATTTTATATCATTTAAAAAGATTCATTGAGCTCCTCATTGTATAAAAATGAAAATATCACCTTTATTTCCATTCTTATGGTCAAACAAAAATTAAAAATGTTATTTTGTCATTAATTATAGAATTTATAAGAAATTTTAGAAATTACGTGCTTAAAAATTTCTTAAAAACTTGTTTCCATAATTATTAGTATTTAGCAAATTTTCCGCATCATAATTATACTTATTTGTATATAGATTAAAAAAAATAAGTACCTAGTTAACTTATTATAGTCATATTAAAAATCTCAAAAGAGGAAACATTTAAAAGGACAACTTGTAGAATTGTAATTTGAAACCAGTAAGACACAAATATCACTTCAAAATATGGAGAAAAGTAAAGTAACAATGAAATCTTAGGATTTAAAGGCATCACCCGTGGGATTTTTCTCCTGAATTATGACAGTTTTTTTGAAATCAGTCCAGAATATGACTTAGAAATGAAAACGTCATAAGAAGAATCTTCTTGGAAACACCAGAGATTTATTTAGTAATCTTTCTGTTAAGGCTCTAAATATACAGAAAACTTTAAATAAGTGCTGTAAAATCGAAAGATTCAGATCCGCGGGTTTCTGACGAAAAGACCAATCATGCCATTGTTAGAAGTGAAAGAATCAGTTAAAAATTTCCTTGAGGAAAGATTTTCAAAAGATTCATCTTCGAAATCATGTGTAGAATCGTGAGGTATCCTGGAAGTCATATTCAACAGAAATTCCTTGAATATAAAACAAAAACTTCCATTGCTTCTGAGAAACAAGGAAGGAATTGCCTCCACTTTCAAACGCTTCAGAATTTATGTTTCGTAGCATATTTTTTGATAACTAATGGAAAATCTATTTAATATCTCATGAATGCACCCGAAGTTTCTTATTTATATATTTTGTGAAGCTATTAAATTAAACAAACAGAATTTTGGCTGATAATCTCGAAAAAAAACATGCATCTTTTGGTACTTAAGATAACGCGTGCGCTTTTTTTTAAGTACCGAATACCATAAAGCTGCATTAGTGCATTGTCTGTCTATTGATGAATTCTTGGTAAATAATAATACAGTAAAACTCCAACTATCCCAACTTCATCTATCGGAATCGCAGTTATACTAATCTCTTTCAGAATTTCAGAAAAATAAATTAGACTGAAGAAGAGAAGGAAAGTGAGTAAAAGGAAAAACGCTCAAGAAAATGAAAGGTAAGAGAAGGGAAAAGATGAAAATGACGTATCACTTGAGGAACTCAGAAATATTTTTTTGATAATTCCTGAATGTTCAGAAAATAGTATTAATGAGAAAGGACAATGGATTATAAGTCAGACCCTAGATTTCAAATTGCAAATGTTGATAAACTAATTGAAAGTTTCATGGAAGAAGATGGCCTTAATGTCCAAATTGAAACAGATACGGGACCTTCAGCTAGTGACACATTTGCCACCTTCGAAACTGTTTTGAAGTAGAAGAAGCGTCAACCCAAGTGTGATCATATGCAAATTCTTACTGTCAATCGGATGCGCGACTTGGCTGCCAAAAATTGATGAAAGGAATGAAACAGCTTACTCTGTGTGAACCGAAATATTCAACAATCAATTTTTATTTACAGCACTGTACATGCATACTGTATTAACGTACAGTACTTGTAAATACCTTAATACGTAAAAGTGTTCCTTTTTCCTTCAACTGATTAAGAATTCTTTTTCTGTAAAAATGCATAATTTTTTTCACTTTCAACATGCAATAATTAATTAAAATAGACTCTTTTTCGAAAAAAAATCCGATTAACCGAATTTTTGATTATTCGATGAAGGTCCGTCTCAGTTGATACGGATAATTGGAGTTCTACTGTAATTTTGTCTATGTAATAGTGATTAAAAATAGTGAGTAATTTTGTCTATGTAATAGTGAGCACAGGCTTAGATAATAATAAATAAATCTGTTATTGTCTTATTAATTGTGGTATAATGATATTCGGAAGTCATTTTTATAAAACAATTCTTCGTTCAAAGAGGACATGTTCTTATTTGTTGTGATATTTCCTTTTAATTAACTGGATCAGCCCAGTCAGATTGTGTCATTAAAAGAACAAAGTCTCCTTAATGTTTCGGTTAATGGCAAAGCATGTTTTGGCTTCTGACATTTTTCTTTTTGGTTTTGAGAACAAACAATTGTAATTACTCACAAATTGATCACCAATAGAGATATTTTTCTTCTTTTATAAAATAATTTATTATACTCACTTATTAGAAAATATAATCTAAAATACAAAATAGAAAATACAAAGAATACAACCGAATCATTAACATTTCAATGAAAACATATTAATAAAATACAAAATAAAACCCGTTAATTTAATATACGATTGTATTGTTGTTGTATTATTTAACGTTTGAAGCTCAGAAGTATTAGAAAAAATTGTTTTTTCCATTCAAAATGTGCACAAGTTGACAGCAATAACAAACTAAAAAAATTCGCATATTTAACGCAATGTGTGTTTCTTCTATTGTTGAACAATAGATAATTTTCCTATAATTTTTCTAATTATAAGCTCTAAATTCACAATCTTTTTTATTAGTGAAGTTATGAGTTACATAATTAATGCATAACATATATATTAACTAAGTTTCAGATTGCAAGATTTTATTTTTACTCTATTTTGATCTTTGTTGAATCTTAAGAAGTTTATTATGAAGTTATAAATGTTCATAAAAATTTTTTATGTTATACAGTACAATATATTTTCTACAGCTTAAAAATTATTTTTTATATATTCTGAATAAAATATCAAATATTTATTCATAGATAGATTCCTAAATAGATTTTTTTTAATATTTCTGAGATTTGATTCATGGAAATAGTATGTTATTCAGACAGCAACAATAAATGCTTTTGTTATTTTAGAATTTAGGGTTAGGCTTTAATTGTTAGAATATTGAACATTTCACGCACAGATTATGTACTTGAAATTAAAATTTTGTATGGTAAAACCAATTCTATTTAATTAAAATTCAATATATGTTTCAAAAATTGAACAACTCATTGACGTGATTTTAAAATTATAATATTGAAGTTAAGTAAGCGAGAACAGGAAATGACAAAAAATCTAGGAAAATATTACATCGTTATATTTCCTAATATTTTAATTTCTTTTTAATTTTTTTATTATGAAATTTTTAGCCTTATTTACTATAAAAACATCAGCTATATATGTAAACAGGATTAAAATTTGGAAAATCACCCGTTTCTTGATTTTATTTCATTTGTTGATAAAGCGGAAACATACTGTACCGTGCTTCGAGGTTTGTGTTGATTGAGAGTCAGTAAAACAATCTCTTAAGAATCATAAAACTTTTATTCGTAACTATTTTAACAAAATACAGGAAATTTTATCTGTAGAAGTCACAATTACGCAGCTCTAATTCAGCTGATACACAGCTTTCAAACATAGATGTCTCTAATGCCGTATACCGACACAACTTCTGTGCGCTAGACCAGCATTCAAGACCGATCGTCTTTACCAACTATTCTTCCATGTCAAATGGCGGGAAAATCTGAGAGTTTCGCCAAGGTCTCTGGAAGGTTCTAGGCTATCTTGCTTAATATTGGTCTTACAGTTGCAGTGATGGAATTTACTTGAAATATCTATTTTTTCGCAAGATAATCGCTAAGAATCTTGCCAAAAGTTCGACAAATCACTAGAAATGCCGTTTTTAACATAGAATACATCTAAATTGCGTGAACTTTGCCCAAAATCTGAATATATCAGATCTGTCTGAGATATTTTTAGACAAATGCAAATAATGTTTGTAAATTTGTAACTTCAATTATCTAATAATGTATTTATTAGTTAAAAAACAGAAGATAATAATTGTAACAATTAAACCACTATTGTATTTAATCATAACTTCACAACTATTCACACATTATTAATTGTAACAACAAAAATTGTTTTTGACATCTGTATCGTCTTAAGACAATATTTTACAAATGCTCCTTAAATGCCTTTACAAATCTTTGGGTATTAAAATAATCCTTTAAAAATTTTTATCAGTAAAGTCTCTATTGTTTTATTCATTAAAATGTTGCTAGCCACAGAGACTAATGAGATTATTGTCTTTTGAATACTTATGTATAACCATACAAGTTACCAAATAATCTTTTGAGTTTTATTGAGATACAAAAAAATAAGAGATAAGAACTGATTGGTAAAATCGCAACGCAAATTTTAGTTGCATATCTGAAATTATCTTTCATGCTACTTAATTTCTACAACGTATAATAACGACAAAATTTATCTTACTGTATTCTCTCGAGAAAAAAAATTAATCTCAATTGATTACAAAATTCTTTATCACTTGCTGATGCTACTCATTTTTACAGCAAGACTAAAGGAGCCTTTTCACAAATATGATGACAATCTTGGGGTAATTGGTACTGTTGCAATTAAAGGAAAGTATTCCAAACTATGCAGCGAGCTACCACAAACTTCTGTGGAATAACAATTGTAAGGAAAAAAATGGTATCACATGTGGCAATATAAATAAGTAATATCAAGGTGTGTATCACCTTGATATTAATACTATATGCTTCAAAGCAAATATTGGTGATAATATCATTGATATAAGCTTTAAAAAATTTTTCCCATTACCTCTTTCAATATGTATCACCCATGCCAAAAATTCATAATTAAAATTGCCTAACTGGTCATCATTAGTTTGCTTGATCATCATTAGTCTTGAGAAGAGATTGCATATATACAAGTTTATGTAATGTAATATATTTTCTTAGTTATAATTAAAAATTCATTATAATTTAGCAGAGCTTGCGCTTCTATACATGGATTTAATACTAATAATTTTGTTTTAAAATTAATTTCTTACTTAGCAATATTGTAACAAAACAGCATAAAATTCTCCACCTGAGTATTAATACAACTATCTTTAGAATATTTTTTATTTATATGCATTGATATAAAGTTCTCAGTCTGTTTTATGTCAGTCCAAGAGAATAGACTTTGTTTATCTTACTATTTCAGCAAACCAAACAGTAAATGATAGCAAAAGTGCCTTTTTGATTCTAACATAATTTATCAACGATGCTGAAAGAGAAGCTGTCAGAAACATAAGTCAGAAAAAATGCGAAAATCTGCGGGAATCGGGAAAATATTGATGGAGAAGTTGTGTAACACATAAGATGCTTATAGCTATAGTTTAAGCAGTAGGAAACCATCTAATGGTGTGTATAATCTCATCATGTAGCGTTAAAATTGAAGTTTGCGCAAACATTAAGAGTAACTCTTAAAGGATTTTACAGAAACAGAAAAATTGTCACTGATATAAAATTTTTTGGCATATATATATTTATACACAAAAAATAAATATTAACATGCAAGGTTTTTTGTTGCGCTAGAGAGAAAGAAATGTTTAGTTAACTAATAATTAATCTTAATTATTGTTGTCGATCACTCTTATGCAATAAATATTCGTAATTATCAATATTATGTATGTTTAATAAATAAATTTTTTAAAGCTAAACATTTCTTTATAATTCAAGTAAAATGATATAGAAATTAACTAGATTTTATATTTTGATTTGCAGTAGTTGCGTCAGTATTATTATAAATATAAATATTATTGCGACAATTTACTACTATTGCATTAATAAATATATGTAATATGAAATCAGATGGATTTTGTGCCAATTCATAATAGAGATTTTAATATTAGCAGTATACGGATAAGTATTCAAAAGCATTTGAATTTATATACTTTTGTTTTGATGAAATTTTAATACTAAAATTCAAATTAAGAACAAAATTTAACCTAAATAAAAAATTATTTCTAGAATTTTCTAATTTTTAACTCCAAATTAAATTTTTTTTGTGAAAAAATGCAAACAGAAAAAATTTAAAATCAAAATTTAAACTAAATAAAAAACTATTTCTAGAATTTTCTAATTTTTAACTCCAAATTAATTTTTTTTATGAAAAAATGTAAACAGAAAAAATTTAAAATTTAATGAATCAAAATAAAATAAGGAATCTAATCAAATTTTGATATTAACCAAAAATGTTTCTTTGAAGGACTTATTTTGCTTTTTATATATTATATACGATTATAAATTACTAAAGAGTGTTTTGATTCATTTAGAGTCATAATATTTGTCATGGACTTTCACATGTCATTTTAAAAATATGAGCATTTATTATTTCAAATGTCTCATTGCCGAGTATATCATGGCTCTTTCTAAGGTAATATTTTCTTTATTATGTATTTTTAATTTTGCATCATCGATTCTCCGCGTGGTGTTTGAGTTTTTCTCATCAATCATCATTCTTTCTGGCTTGAGACGTAACAATTCGAAAATTTTGGGTGGCGTTGGCAATACCTTGAACTCCATGTCTATTTCTAGGAAAACATTAAAAAATATGTTTTTATAAAATAATATTTTAATATTATAAAAATATTTTATAAAAATATGTTTTTATAAAATTATATTATAAAATAATATATTCTGTAGTAATATTTTATAAACCTTATTTCAATGATTATTTATAAAATGGCTGAATACAATTGCAGGAGTTCTATATTCTAGAAGGAATTTCTTATTCATAAGTTAAATTATTCATTTAAATTGCATCGAGTTTTTATTTTTACTTCTCTCTAACTTAGTTCATAATTTTATAATTCCCTATTTCTCTTAAGCAAATAATCATTCTTGTCTTCTAAAAGTACTCAATTTTCAGCTATATATTTTTAACTTTCATTTCAATTTTTAGATGAATTCTTTTTAATTTTTCATATATAAATTTTTAATATTAAACCAACAAATTATTCCATCACACACACATATGTTCATCTTTAAATAATAATAATATTATATTTACTTATGGAACAGCATATATATTGTTTCCTGGGTAATCAAATGCATGTAAAATAATCAAGCATTTTCCATCTTAACATTATATATTAAAAAATCTATACCCATATATTTTAATTTAATACTATTTGCAAGTCAAAGTTTTATAACATTATAATCATTTGATTACATAATAATTGAAATAAAGCAATGAAACCCATTCAAAAGGAGTATAACTGTATTTATAAATGTTACAAATGATTGCTAAATATATTCAAATAAAAACTGATACCCCTATTTTGTCATCAGAAAGCGAAACTAACGCTTTAAAAATTCCAGCAATTGAAGATTAAATATAAAAGAGACAGAGTTAAAATTTATTCAAAATCTAAAATATATAAAAAATTATGTGAAATAAAGTAAGTTAAGGGATACAAATATGTGAAAGCTTTTTTCTTAGATAAATGTTGTTACAAAAGGAGCTTATTTTATCGATAATCAAACTTTAAGAATAAAATCTACTAAAATGTTTGATGAAGTTACGTCATAAATAGATACAAGTAAGCAGTCTAAATATAATATAATATAATATAATATATATATATATATATATATATATATATATATATATATATATATATATATATATATATATATATATATATATATATATATTATTGATACATAAATTAATCGATTGCATAGGTTAAGATAATTACAATGAGTGAAATTCAGTTATAAACTGAGGAGGTTTTTACCGATTTGATCCTTATTCTAACATTTTCAGAGCAAGGAGTGGGAAGTGCTGCCACACTGAGGATTTAAAATAAAATTAAATGCAATCTCAGGATTTAGGATTAAAGAATATGTTTCGGGAAAAGAGAATATACCTTGCCGTGCAATCTCCATCCAAATAATTAATAAAAATAGGAAGAATGAAGAACATGAAAATATTTAAAAGAGTATTTATGATGGATATATTGTTGTGAACGTGAACGTCAGCAGAACTCCCTGTACGTAACCCAGGGAGGGTTCTACCAGTTTGGGTGGAGTCTGCTGGAGAGAAAGAAGGAAGCACCAATAGGGGAGCACCACCCCTGCCTGTGGTCGCGAGCTCCCAACGCAACAGCTCAAATCAGCGTGGGAGGATAGTTGCCTCACTGCTTCATTGATTCTTCTTCATTGGTTCTTGGGCTCTCATCATCCTTCGGGGATTATGAGCTCCCTGTGCTCCGAGAGGAATGTTATCAGCGAGATGATTTTGGCTTTCGCTTGCGGATGGTGGATAACATTTTTCAACCATTCTATTCTCAGGTGTTCGCTGGGGGTAGTAAAATGCCAGGAGCTGGTGAGTGGGCACGATGTGGCATAGTGAAGTGGTTCACCCGTATGACCACAGGCACAGTTGTCGCTTTCCCGAGCACCAATCCTATGTAAATAGCTCGGGAATGGACCATTTGCCGTGACGAACAGTGTAATCTGTCTTGGCCAGCATTGGTTATTAGGTTTAACCTTTGGAATTATATCATGTACCAAGCGACCTGTAGTAGCTTGGTCCCATGACAGTTGCCAGGATTGGATGGCCTTTGTTTTGAATTCCTTTTTGTGAAAAGATCTTGAGGTGGGCAGATTTACTTGAAGTTCAGTCGCTGTTGTGGCTTCTTTTGCCAATCTGTCGGCGGTCTCGTTGCCTTCTAGTCCGACGTGCGCTTTAACCCATCCGAGATGTAGGTTGTTGGTGATGTTGATCTCTCGTTGGATTTCGCGGGACAGTGGACTTGTTGTGGTGGGGTTGCTTATGGCCATGAGGGCTGCTTGGCTGTCTGACCATATGCTGCTTTTCTCTCTCTCTTGTCTTTGCCCAGGTTACAGCTTTCAGAATGGCATACAGTTCCGCCTGAAAGACAGTGTTGTTTGGATTGAGCCTGAATTTCTCAAAGTGGATGATGTTACCGACTAAGATGGCTACAAAGGCTGCTCCTACATTTTCTTTCATTTTGGAGCCATTGGTATATATCTGACAGATGGTCTGGTCCCTTTTTGAGTGTTGGTCATCTCCTAGACTGTGTGGTTGTCTACTTGGAAGTTTCCTGGGTGGAGGGTGAGCTTGGAGATTTTTTCTTCAATAAGGTCTGTGCAGGTTTGCTTGATTGTGTATTTGGTTTTGGCCACCATTTCGATGAAAAGGTGTAGGGGCAAGTTCCCTGTAATTACTTGGGGAGCTGAAGTGGTCGTTGTTCTAAAGGCTCCCGTAATGTTGAGGAGGAATTTTCTTTGGATTTTGTCCAGTAAAAGCTGATTTTTTACACGTAGATTCCTACCCCATATCATTGCCCCATGGGCCATTATTCTTTCGGCAACCGATTTGTAGAGGATGGCTCTGTGTTTTTGGGAGAAACCCCAGGTGGATCCCGCCAGCCGTAGGAGCTGTTGGTGTACTTTAGAGGCTTTGGCTCCTTGATTTTTAATATGAGTAGACCAGTTAAATTTTTCGTCTATTATGACGCCCAACAGTTTGAGTAATTTAACTGTTTTTATTTTTAAGTTGTTCCAGTAGATCTGGGGACAACACTGTAATTTTGTAAACAGCATATAGTGTGACTTGTCTACTGAAATTTCCAATTTATGGTTGGTGGTCCATTTCCTGAAGATGTTGAGAGCTTCTGTGGCTAATCTGCCCAATTTTCTCTCGCTCTTGGCCGCGACCACAAATGTGAAATCATCTGCAAAGGCCTGGAGGGTGATATGCGAGTTTGGGTTGATGTCTTTCCCAATTGAGGACCAGTTAAATTGCAAAGGTTCGTCTGCGAGCAGATTCCACATAGTTGGGCCGCTGCATGATCCTTGTGGGCATCCTATTGATTGTTTTTGTATTGCCAGACCTTGGTTTGTGTTTATCGCTACTTCTCTGTTTTTCAGGTTACTGATAAGGATATTACGTATTTTCGAGGGGCAACCTTTGCTGTCTAGGGCCTGCATGATGGAATTATGCGGGACTGAGTCGAAGGCTCCTTTAATGTCAAGGGAGATGATGCAGCAATGTTTAGCCTATGTTTTGGCTGCGTTTATATTTTGCATGAGGTGTTGTAGTGCATCCTCCACTGACTTCCCTCGTCTAAAACCGAACTGGCTGTCATGAAGAAGATGGTTATTCTCAAGGTAGTAAGTGAGTCTTGTAGTGATTATCTTTTCTAGTAGTTTACCAAATGTTGGTAATAATGTAATCGGTCTGTATCACTTTACCTGGTTTGTGTCTTTCCCTTCTTTAAAGAAGAGAATGATGGTTCCGAATTTTAGGCTCTGCGGGAAATGGTTAAATTTCCAACAAGTCTGGAGGAACGTAGTCAACAGTGTTGGGAAGTTTTGGTGGATTACTTTAAGGATGATATTGTCTATTCCATCTGGTCCGGGAGCTTTTCCATTTGGTAGAGATATTATTGTTCGAGTGATTTCTCCTTGGCTGAGATCTGGTTTTGAATTATCTTCCAGGCAGCTAAATGGGTAGATGCTTGATGGGAAAAAAGTTCTTCCAGGATTTTCTTTGCAAAGGTGATTGAATTGCCCGTTTGGGTTCCTGTGCTAAGCAAACTTGATGGGGATGCAGATTTTTTAAATGTAGCTTTATAGATTTTCCCATATGGGTTTGTAGCGGAGGTGCAAATTTGGCGCCAGCAGGCTCTTTTTGCAGATCTAATTTCTTTAATAAAAGTAGCTTTAGCTTTTTTATATGTAAGATAGAGTCTGACTTTGCATTGTGCTTGGCGTCTGAGGGAGTTGAGTCTCTTTTCTTGATTGCCATTGCCGGAGTCCATCAATTGGGTATGATGTTATGTTTATGCTTTGTTTTTTTATAAGCTTTGGTACAGCTAATAATAAGTTGGTCCTGTAGTGCTGAGGTGGCTTCATCCAATTGGAGTTTTGTGCAGCAGTCTAAGAGGTTTTGCGTTATTGTTGGTATGAATGGACGGAATTTATGAATTTTTTATTGTTCCCATATTTTGTTTTAAATCTTGTGATTATATGTGTGTCCGGAGGTTTGCTTTGTTGGATCTGGATGTATTTATGGTCGCTTAAGGATTCGGGGTCTAGAACTTCCCATGTACATTTTGTGGCCAATATCGGGTTTGAATCAATTGTTATATACGGCCATCCTTCGTGAGTGGATATATTGTTGTTGTTGTCGTGTGACAAGTGCAAAAAAAAGGTGAAAAAGACAAGTCATATGGGACCAAAGATATAGAGCACTGCCCTGGACGCATCTTCAGCTTTTTCCGTATAAAGGGTGTCATGTCAGCAGTCGGGGTCGATGTTGAAGAGGGTAAGGCAACAGATATGCAGTTGAAGAGATGCCTTGGATCTAGTGGAACTCCTGTGTAGTGCTTACATTCTGCGTAGGTTCTAGATCCGTCGGGCCCCTCATGTGCCCAGTCCGCATTCTGCTGATGGTAGAGGTGATACCACGATGGATACATTGCACAAGCAGATAAATCATATCAGTATGTTATTTATAATGTAGCACCACGGTGCCTTCGGGATATGGGCACTGTAAGCCTTGATCCACTTTTGGTTGTCGTGCCACAGGTTTTAGTTTTTAGTACTAATGTGCAGATTTCTTATACAGGTTCTGAAAATCATTGAGTTTGTTATTATAAGACATAAGGGCAGTGGTAGCCTACTGGTTAGAGTATCGGCATTTCATCCGGAAACGCGGGGTTTGGTTCCCAATGCAACTCTCAACATCAACAATAATAAAGCTACACTCCAATAGGTTAATGCAGTAGCTAGATCTTGACTAAAAGAATTGCCAATTGCAACAAAACAGCAGCTTTGTGACATGGACACTGATAAATTAACCACGAAAATGTTATCAGGCTCAGAACCAAACATCACAGAGAAATAAAGATCGAAAGAGAGGGAAGGAGAGCATGCAGGAACGGTGATAACTACCCAGACACGCAGCTGATACCAGACCACGTCTTTGACTGCCCAGCTATGAGAGCTAATATGAGGAGGATCGGAGCTTGGCCATTATTTCTAGAACTATACGCCGAAAACGTTGCAGAAGGCATTATAAGAACTCATGACTTTACTTGAGATGATTATCACACACACACACACACACACACACACACACACACACACACACACACACACACACACACACACACACACACACACACACACACACACACACACACACACACACACACACACACACACACACACACACACACACACACACACACACACACACACACACACACACACACACACACACACACACACACACACACACACACACACACACACACACACACACACACACACACACACACACACACACACACACACACACACACACACACACACATGCATGCATGAAATACTTATGTGAAAGAAATAAAATAAATCACTTTTTATTATTATTATTCTGTATTTAGTCACTCAATTGTCTAGTATTCTCAGTAAAAATTAATTTCTTATAAATGAGAAGTAGTTTATTTTACATATCAAATTACTGATAAATAAGAATATTTTAAGGCATTTCATTTTAAAAAATAGTACAGCAATCTTCGATGCATACTTCACAGAATAACATTACAGATAATAAATTTTCATATTATAATGAGAAGAAAAGGCTGGATTTTATTATTTGAAGAAGTCATCATAATATAGGACATTCGAATCGTCACGTGATTTTGTACTTTGGGAATGATTCAAATATATTACTTGGAATTACCCAGAAGTAACGGGGATTACAATTATAAAGGAAAAAAGTTATAAAATTAATTTATTTAAGAGAGAATTCTTCAAAATATTTTATCATTTGATTTAAAAACACGTGAGGACTTAGAACTGAAAAGAAGATATTCAGTTGATACATCAAATAGAAATGATAAAATATATCCATTGTGATATTATAGGGAATACATTAACCATTTGTTAATTTTAATAGATAAACACAGATTTACAGAAACAATTAGCGAAGTTTTTTTTTTTTTTACAGAAGAACCTATATATTTTTCTATGTATTAAAAGATATATATGCATTGAAAAATTCAAAGATTTTATGATAGAAAAATGCAACGAAATTTTATCGAAAATATCTAAATTTAAAAAAAAAAACAAGTTGCTGGATTGAAGTTTTCCTTATTCTTAACGAATAAAAAACATCTATGGCTCAAACATTTATCATCAAAATGCTTTGAGTATAGCAAAGTTAAACATGAGAATAAAAACAATTTCTTATCAAAATGCTATATAGATTGTTTTCATTAATTATACAAATATATTATAATGTGATGGTTAATTACAAAAGAAGTAAAAATTACTAAAGGAAACAGAATTGCAATATGTAATAAAATATTACATTTGTCAGTATTGATAATTTATTAATTTGTAGCAAATTGATATTAAGAAATATTGAATTAATTAATTATACAGGTATTTTTTTTATCAAGTAATACGACTGTTTCATTTTACATTATCCATAACCCATTAACATGATTTTCTGTATAGAATACATCTGATTTCGTAGACAGAAATTTTTTAAATATATGTTGCTGTTTTCGAGTGCCAGCTAGGCTGGCATTATGGGGTGTGCTGCTCCACTTTCCGAAATGAGCCATATTTTGGTGTGGAGTCTGACTTCCTTAGTACACACATGTCATTGGTACCCGTTTATAGGGTAGGCAATCATTCACTACCCATTTATACAAGGAAAGGACAAAGACAAGATAGATAGAGGAGAAAGCACATCCATGCCCGAACAAGGATTCGAACCCAGGACTTTCGTATCCGTAGTCAGGCATGCTGACCACTAGACAAGTTGGGTGCCATTTGAAAATATATAATTTGAGACTTAGCTGATACTTTTATAAAATTTTTTAATAGCTTTAAAATGTAAGAAAAATGTAATGTAGAACTTTTAAAAAGATGGCAATCCAGAATTGAGTAAAGCAATAGAAGATATTTCTTTCTTTCAAATACATAAAAGTATAATACAGAAAGTTATGACAGTAAGGTTAAAAATTCTCAAAAATAATTTAAAAATACTGTATAAGCAGTTGCTCGAAATTTAGATTATGAAGCTTTCATTGATTGCTTTTTACTTTAATTACGCTATGTCAGATTAAATAATTCAACAACTACAGAATTCAATGAATTAAAATTATCAGATGCATAATTGGAACTAAACTGTGATTATTACAACAATACCAAGTGGATTATATTTTATAAAAGTTCAAGTCTAATCTTTTCGGCTACATCTGAGAAGTTTTATGCTTAACTGTCATTTCTCAGTATGATGATAAATTTAGAAACAGGAACTCTTGAATAACATGATACTTAACCACTTAGATACGATAGGTTGTTAGATAACGGTAAATAATATGTTAAAGTTCTAAAAGTAAATTATACTATGAATTTTTAGGAAAAAGATTACACAAATGATTGCAGTGCTTTTATAGAAATCTGTCAAGAAACAAGCTCTAAGATTGATACGTTTCACAATTGCTTATACGTCGTCAAAAGCCTACTAATATGTTTTTCTGTATGGATTCATTTGATTTTGCTGACAAAAATGTTTAATGATCTGATAGAATTTCGCTTACACAGCTAAAATCACAAAATTCTATAAAAAACATAAAATGGATGAAAAAGCAACGAAGGATTTCCAAAACGATGGAAATTCACAAAAGCAGTTAATCAATAAAACATTGGTTCTATTAAAATATACCGTCTATAATGTGAGTACTCTTTATAATATATAAAAATTATAACAGGTTTCTAAGTGAAGAGTGAAATTCAAAGAAATGACAAGGAAAACATCTTACACACAAAAGTTCAAAGATTTGATTTCAAAGTTCTTGAAAACACTCCTTGAATTATCCTACATTAAGTACAAAAATTCGGCAGCTGTAGCATTCAATAGATTAAAATTATCGGAAAATCTTATAAAAACAAATTGAGAGATCATTACAAAGTTTTAAACATTATTACAACATTTTATATAAGTTCACTTATACTCCAGCTATATAAAATTTTAAATTTATATGTCATTTTCAACATGTTGATAAATATGAAAGCATAAATAAAAAGAAATTTAGTGTTGGAGCGCTTTGTAATAATGATATTGCAATGATTTCGATGTCCACGAGATTGCACTGCGAAGGCAGAGAAGCGGGATTTAAGGCAGAAGATAGAAAGACAATCTGTTCTACTCGATTATTAAAATGAGGAATGATGGGACTGTTGAGAAGTATGTTTCTTTCTTTATAAAAAATTCGTATAAATTCATTTTGTATTCTGTGCAATCACCGAGGATGATAAAAAAATTGGTTGCTAAGACAATGTTATAAATTCGCAATACAAATTTTATTGAGTGTCATAACAATAGAATGCTTATTAATGATTAATAATGCTCCAAGAGTAAGTAACATGACAGATTTCAACGAATAGGATAACTATATGATGTTCTTTTAAAAACAAGAATGAATAATATGAATTCTGAAAAATGTTGCATGATAAACCATTCAAGTTTTCGTAACTATCCTATCATTTGTTTTAATCTATCTAATGTGAAAGTAACTCGATGATTGGATTCAATTGGAGGAAACAAAATAACACTACTTTGCTGTCTTTATAATATTTTCAAAGAGAAAAAAAAATGCTGCAAAAATCTACAAACTAAAGAAATGAAAATGAACAAAGCTTTTTAAAAATCAAAGGATTTTTTAATAAAGGATTACGTATTAGACTCTATTTGACGATAATGAAATAAAAGAAGTGATTTTCAAATCCTCTATCCTAGTTAATTAATGATGATCATTATGTTACACAAAATAAACCAATTAAATGTTGGATAAGGATACTACCATGGAATAATTTGTTTTGAGCTATTTACATAAAATTACTTCAAATTAAAGAAGTATTAATTGAAAAGCAATTATGCGGGTTTATATTATTTAAATATTTTTATGGATGGAAATTCTAGAGATATTGAAGCAATTGAAAGCTCTGTCAAAAATGTTTAGTCTAACTATGAGCAAATAAGTACAAGAATTTTTTAACTAAAAAATGAATTAGGAAAAAATATTTCAAAGATAGAAATGCCTTAGATAAAAGAATGGGCAACGTTAGAGTCTCAATTAAGATAAAAAAATATTGTAAATATAAGGTATCTTAATATTTTAAAAATCAGCTTTAGTTTTAAAAGAATGTCCTTTTTAATGATAACAATAAAAATGTTTTTAATGTTAAATAACCTTTAGATAAATTTCGATTCTTTAAACTCTCAAGTATACAGGAAATTAGGATATACATCCTAATTTCCTGTAAATCTAATCACTTCTTCTTTCCACTATAATGTATGTGTCCAATAAATATCATTCTGTTATTTGCATTCCTTCTTGGTGTAGCAATTTTAATGGCCAGTAGTGTATATATATACATATATATATATATATATATATATATATATATATATATATATATATATATATATATATATATATATATATATATATATATATATATATATATATATATACATATATATATATATATATATATATCATACATATGATATATATATATATATATATATATATACATATATATATATGTATATATATATATATATATATATATATATATATATATATATATATATATATATATATATATATATATATATATATATATATATATATATATATATATATATATATATATATATATATATATATGTATATATATTTAATTTTGAAGTAATACGGATAATATTACTTCAAAATTAAAATCATACGGTAAAGATAAAAAGTGTTACTTTTAAAATAATGATAGTAAACTTAATGATGAGCTTAAAATTTGAAATTGACAATTACTATAAATCCCTTTTAAATTTCATGTGAAAATTATCGAAAAATAATCTAAAAACAAAAGAAGAATAAATAATTTGAAGAATCGGATCCAGAAAAACCAGATTAGATTTATTATTTCACTCAATTTCATTCTATTCAATTTTGCCAATTTGAAATTTTCGGTACAAAAATAAATTTTTAGAAAAAATTAATTTAGCGAGGGACTGTATATAATTTATTCTTTTTTCCTTTATGCGTTTTTGCTTATTCTTAATATATTCCTTTTGTCATAAAACATTTAAAGCAAAATGTTCTGAATCTATACCTGGGCTTTAATGCGATATTTATGCACTACACGCATTACGATCTAAGATTTAAAAATGAGGTCTCTGTGTCCTAAAATTCTATATTTAATCTTTTTTGTTTATTTTTTATATACATTTCTCTACGCAACTTTTAAAAACTATTTTTATGTCTATACCATTAACATTTCGTATTTAAAATAATGCTTACCAATTTAAATGAGTTTGTTTTCATTGGTACGTATTTAAGAAATTTACATAAAATTCTAAGCTAAATAGTTGAAACAATAAGCTAAATATATAAAAAATAAACAGCTCATGATGTTTAAGAAGTTCTTTTCTTAAGCAGCTTGCGCTGTTTCCATTGATGTTACTCTTTTATGTATTCAACCTTTTTTCTCGTTTCTAATTTACGTTTTGTTATTTTTCTTTTACGAGTTTACTATTTTATTATTTTACATTTATTTTATTTTCTTAATGCAATATTATATATTATTGTATGATACAGCATATTTAAGCGTCGTTTGAAAAGCTATTTTTGTACTGAAATCGAGTCATATTTGATTATATAAAATATAAGCATCTCTATGTAGACGCATTTTATCATATGATTTTTACACTGAATTTTTCAAGAAATCTTAATTTCAAAGCAAGTTAATTCAAAGTATTTGATCTGCATTTAAGTTTGATGAAAAAATTTAAACATCTAGTATTTCAAATATAGCAACAAAAATATCTTTGTTGAAAATAATCTTAAATTAAGATGAAGATATTTATGATCAATATTTTTCAGCTATAATATAATTTAGTTAAACAGCTTTTATTTGAATTATAAATACATTTTTATACTTAAAAATAATTCAAACGCTATTTGACTGAAGCAAGCAAATCAAAAGTATTATTAAAAACAAGTATTGGATTTTCAAGACTATTATGAACGTAAAGAATTAAAATGCAAGCTAAATTATTGGATTTCTCAATAAAACAGTTTTTTTAGAAATTATTTTTTAAATAAAGCTTTCTTTAAGAAAAAATATGACAAGACGACGTTTATTTATTTATTACAAGTGTGCAGAAAATTGGCTATGATGCCATTAGTTCACTGGCCTTCTAGTACCACTAAAAGTTACACAGAACTAGCACTGGCGTCATCATCTCATAAGCCTGCTCTTTTTATTCCCGATCCAATTGAAGATCCGTCGTGTTTAACAATGGTGGATTGGGCACATTAAGTATATCGGGATTGCAATGTCCTCCATGTGAAATGATACTTCCTAGGGTGGCAGTCTAAGTCTAGGAATCTCCAGCTTGGTCCCTCCTTTTAAATTACAAAAATTTACTTTCGGGTCCATGATGGCAAATCCACTGGCTGCCTCTTCATATAAGATTCTGTCACTTCCTAGTGCTTAAAAAATGTGAATATCATAGAAACTGGGCATTATATAACAAGACAACATACCTCAGCTTATTCAGCGCATACAAATCGAGTGATTCTTAACAAAACCTTTTCACGACAGGGCGCCTTTGTTTAAGACGCGAGTTCAGGACGAAGCTGAAGTGAAAGGAATGATCTTACAGGACGGGGGTTTTTCTCCGCTAGGCCTAACTTTAGAAAAAATTCGTAAATAATAAAGTTAAAGTCCTGTCGCCGTGATTTTTGGTAGCATTTTAGATTATCACATAATCTATCTTATAACTTAAAACTAGACTTTAATTATGTTTTTCCTTCAATTTATATCAAAATTTATGTATAAAAAAGTTGCTTACTCTGAGAAATAATTTTCGACAGTGCAATTCTAGTTTTTCCAAAATTTTAATTGACGAAACACTTCAACATATTTGCAAAATATAAAAAACTATACAAGGGCTATTCACAAGAAAAAAATAACAAAATTTAAAATGAAGACTGAGTATGGAAAATCTCAAATCACGGAGAAACGCAAAGTCCGACATTTCACGATTTGCAAGTATAAAATGTTTGTTGTGTTTTCTTTTCTTTCATCACGGTTTGTGAGCAAACAATGCCCTTTCTGCGACTTTTTTCTCCCTTTTTGTTCAAATTAAGGGTAGGAAAATGCCTACCAGATAATCCTCGCCATAATAATCTGGAGTCGAGAAATTTCAAAATAACAAGAAAAGTGAGCAAATAAAACCGAAAGCAGTAAAAAACTGTAACGAAACTGACGCTAAAACTCTAAACTTCCAACAGTAGCGAAAACAAAATAAAAAAAAGTGTTCGGAGAGCTATCAGAAGCGAGAATTCTTAAATCACGTGGATAGTTGAAGAGCCGAGCAGAGATTTCCTCTCTCCCCACCCACAGCTGATAATCAAAATACCAAAAAAAGAAAGAATACGAAAAAAAAAATGAAGGTCAGAACACAAAACTACGTTCAGTTTAAATGCAATGGATACATAGTGCCATCTAGTGATTAATAAAACTTGTTCCAGCTTAAAATACATATATGCACCGCCCGACCCTCACTTTCGTTCGTACGAAATGCATATAACAATTTCGGCTGGCTGCGCCGTCTTCTCGAGGTCCCTAGGTCCGTATTTGAGAGTGAAAGTTAGTTAAATTAAGCTACATTACTTTAAGTGGTAGGCTTATTCTTTAGCTTGGAAGTATTCAGTGATTTTGAAAAGTTTATCCATAGGGGATTCAATGTCTTTTAATTCTTTAACTAGTTTTTTAGTTGGAATACCTTTGAAAATAGCTTTTATCTCGTTCATTAATGTTATTAGTTCCGAGAGGTCTTCAGGGATACCTGAAGCAGCCAACGGAGGAGTTTGTTCTGTATCTTGTAGGGGGGTGGGGGAGGTAGCTCTCGCGTATGAGACTCCAGGTCTTATAAAATTTGCTCTGTTTTTATTTTTTGCTTCGAATTTTGCTTTTTTAATTTTTTCCGAGTATGATTTTGGGAAATTTGGGCATCCTTTATAATTGGCAGGGTGATCTCCCTGGCAATTAGTGCATTTTGGTTTTTCAACCTTCTCTAGTGGGCATTCTCTCGTGTTGTGAGGGCCAGCACATTTAACGCATTTAGCTTTTAAATGGCAGGAGTCTGCCGAATGGTAAAATTGCTGACAGTTGAAGCACTGCATCACCGATTTGGGTCCTCTGTAGTGCTCAACTGTCACTCCTGATACATGGCAAAGTTTGTTAATCATATACATATTCGCCCCAGTGGGCTCTGAGAAAATGGTTACCAAAAATAGGGGCATTAACTTATTGGTTCTTGGGCTTTTCATTTGTGCGACTTTGTCGACTTGAAATCCCATAAGTTTTAGGTTTTCTTCAATATCGTTGATTTTAGTTGCTAGGGGGAGACCCCGAATAACATACTTCCTTGGTTTCTGGTTTTTGCTTTTAATGAGTATGTACTCAATATCTTTTGCGTCAAAAAGTTTAGTTAATTCTTTATGGGCTTCTGGGTTTTTGACCTGAATTTTGAGATTGCGCCCAGCCGTTTTAGTCTCAAATTCATATTTAAAGTGTTCTTTTAGGGTGCGAATGAACTCAATGGGGTCGCTACCATATCTTGCAAGTACAGGAGGTATTTTTTCCTCCTTTGGAGGTGCTAGAGCGGGTGTAGACTCAGTCTCTTGAGAGACAAGATGAGCGAAGGGGTTTGCTGTAGTTACTGGAGTAGGTTGCTCCGGGTTAGTAACTTTAGCAGTTTTTTTTGGGTGCTCAAACTCATCCGTTGGCTTTTTGAGAGTTCTTTTTTTTTCTTATTTTTATCATTAACAGCAACATTAGCTGTGTTATCATTATCTTTGCAATTGTCATTACAATTAACCGTATTATCTTTAACTGGAAGGGGGGGATATGCCAATTCATTAACAACATAGCTACCTGCACTAGATGGCTTTTCAGTTTCTGAGTTGGTTGAATCACGTCTTTCCAGAGCGAGACGCATCCTTTCAATTAATTCGTCAAAGCTGGCGATGCTCTTTGACCGTTCGGCAGAGTTGGGCTGAGCTGCTTCATGTTCTCTGCTTGTGAGGATGGTTTTCATGATCTCTTCAATATCTTCAGTCTTCATTGTTGAAAAATCCATATTGAAAGGGATTTAAATTTTTATCCTATCGATGTTTGATAGCAGTGAAAACTGCTGTTTTTTATTCCCGAGGGAATGTGTACTGTTTATCAGCGGCCGATCTGGATGTCTGAGAGAGCGTGTCTAGGCACGTTCTGTCATGGCAGGGTCCAAGTCCCGAATGAGAGATATGAAGAGATATGATTGAAATGCATATATGCACCGCCCGTCGCGAAGAGGTTAACAAAAGTAACGCAAGCATAGTATGTTTGTTCTCTAAAAGGAAATGGCAATAATTTAATAATTATTCCTTAAAAATGAACTTTTAATATTTTCTATTATGCTTAAAGAGAACGAAAGAGTTTAAGTAGTTGATAGCATAGTATTGGTTAATTCATTAATTTATTTAATTTGTTTGGCATTTCTTTCAGTGTAGAATGCACATAATGGCTACATTACAGATTTTAATTGAATATCACATTCTAGTTTGAAAACGCAATTCTATACGTAATGAAGAAATCTGTTCAGAAAGCATGTTTTCTTATATATAGATTCAATTTAACAAATTAATTTGCTTAAATTTAAAAGGCAACATTTAAAAAAACATAAAAAATATTAAATGAAGAAAATAAAAGAATAATTATATTTTTGTCGTGTGTTAAGCATTTTATGTTTCAGAATAAATTATTTTGAAAAATTATCAGAACTAAATTTCAAGAGCAAGGTTCAAAAAGATATATTCTCAACGAAACCTGTTCGTCTAAAAGTTGTGCTTCTAGAGTGAACTGAAATGCATATAGCGCAGACATAATGCTGTTTAGATAACACAATTTTGAAATGATAGTGAAATATGAAAAATATTTATAGAAAATATTTTATTAATGTAATAATAAATTAAAAAATAGTTTAACGGTTTCATATCAAATTATTTTTTCTAATTTTTTTAAAGTTTACTAAATTTAAACAGGAAAAATTTAAGTTTGGAAGACAATAATTTGTTATAAAAAGCAAAATATTTTTTTTATTAATTTCAACGTAAAAGAATGATGTAAATTTCTTCTCAAGCAATTTTAAAATTAATTTTTTCATTTTATTTCAGAAACTTCAATTTAAGAATTTTTAAATTAAAAACTGAGTAATACTCGTTTATTTTAATTTTTTTCATAAAAATAACAACTTAATATTATTGGATTTTTTTTAAATTTTAAACATTTAAAGGACATTTTTGTAATATTTCTCAAAATTTCAAAAATATTTCTCAATATTTCTAATATATAATTATATATTAGATATAATATAATATTTATCTAATATATAACTATATTAGATGAATATTATATTATATCTCTCTTAATATAATATTTATCTAATAATATTTCTAATTTTATTAGATAAATATTTCTCAATTACAATTTTTCAAATTATAGGAGTTTAGCAAATTTATACTCAAAGAGACTAAATTTTTAAAGAAAACTCATAAAGTAAAAATTTTGTTAATCATTTGTTTCAAATGAAATAACATTAAAATGGATTTATTAATTAGGCAGAAATAGATATAAGCGGAAAAATATAATAGGTATTCCTTTGAAATATATTCTAATAGTAAAGAAAAGCAAATTTTGATTTTACTTTTCGGGCAAAACCTAAATTCTTGCATTAAAAATATATAGTAAAATTAATTTGAAAAAATCTTTTATAAATAACTGTTAAGCGAAATTCTAAACAAATTGAGTTTTCTCAATTTAAATATTATTTGAGTTGTTCAGAGTATTGTGAATAATGCAATATTTATAAAATTAATAAAGTTTCCCTTAAAATTCAATATTTAAGAAATTTTAATCTCAAACTATTAAAATTTATGCGCATATTCAACATACGATGGAACAACATGATGGATTCTTTGAATATAAGAAAAATGTCATTTTTCCTACCATTGATGAAAGTTTTCGGCTCATAGCAATAATGCCATGTATTATTAAAAATGGTGCATCATAAAATCCTGCAGATAGGTTAATTACTGATAAAAAAGATAAGTAAACATTTCTGAAAAATTTATGGCAGTCAATATAAGTATGAATAATGAAAAGCGAAAGAGACAATTTGATAACAGATGGAATAATAAAAATATATATACAGTCTGTTATTTGGAATAAGTGTTTTGGAATTTCTCTGTTCTTATCTCCAGGGGCACGTAAATACGGTTCATTATCTTTGGAAAATTCCCGAGATGATATTTTACGATGCATTTTCTGCCGAATCAAAAATTTGAAACATTTAACATGAAAATGATAAATCTTCTACATTTATCGTGCAGATATGTTGCAGAATTGATCACACTGTTATTTCGAATGCCGTAAATTTAGATTTTTAATCGTCCTTGATAAGAAACATCAGTTAAAGTCATTTAAATGTTTAATAAAAAGTAAAATGTCTGTTTATTCTATGGTAGATTTATATGTCGACACCAGTAATTTTATTTCATTATTCACCAGTAATTATATTAATAGAAGTGTTTCGTTTTTCTTTCACAAAGGATACGCTAATACGCAAAGAGAAAATTATTTAAATTAAAATTTGCAGTTGTTATCACATTTTCTAAAGCATTCTGCGATAATTCAATACATATGATATAGCTAATTATAAAAATCGGTAACACTTGAGAAATAGTAGTTTTTCTTTTGCCTTTATACATTAAAATCTTTTTCATGCATCATTTCTAATTAATACCCCCCCACGTGAATAGATACGAATAAATGCTAAAATAATGCTTCATTTTTTATTTATAATTTTGATATAAGAAAAATAGTCATAACGTTTACCATTTCAAGCTAAAGTAGAAAAATGAATATTGTAATAATTTAATATTCATCTAAATTAGAAGCAAAACTAAATTGGATGTACAAATATATACGAACACATAGTGCTCCAATAATTATATATGTCACTATTCAACACACTGTAGACAAAGGATGGGCACTTAAGGGGATAGCGATAATGAGCCGCGAGCCTGAAAGTGTACTTGTGTAACCTTCGATCATCATTGAAGGTGACCGGAGATAAATAAAAAATGAAGTGTGCGATGGAGAAAAGTCTGTCCACTACTGTCGTCGACAACAATAATTTTTAAATTCATTATTACAATAGTTTCATACATTATTCAGCTTTAATTAAAAAAATAGTTTCATTTTAAGAAAAATTATTTTTTTAAAAAAAAGGGTTTTAAGCATAAATTGTAAAATTAATTGAGAAATGATATTATGAGGTTTTCAAATCTAGACTCATTTAATAAATAAATTCATAGAAAAATGTCTTTCCTCTTTATACCTTTCATCAAATCCATTTTCTGTTTATAAAAGAGAATTTAATTCATAATCAAATTTTCTATTATTTCTAAATTAGTAAGCGCTTAAGCTTCTGATTTCAAAAATAAAAATTAAATTTCAGATTTACGATAAATAATGCAACTTAGAAACCTAAACACTAAATTTTTATAACTTTTTAAATGCATACAAACATATATAACAATGTACAATTTGAAGATTAATATACAAGTACAGTGAAGAAATCTGTATGCATAAAATATCAGTCAGAAAAAAATTATATTTCAATATTTTATATGGCTAATATTCAACCCTAAATAACGTGTCATTGGTAATACACATGAGTATTAGATTTTAATAAATCTACATTATTTCGTAATTATTTTTATAATTCATATTTCGATGTAATAAAAAATGAAATATATTTTTTATTTAAAATTATATTTTTTCATTAAAATAATTTTAAATGTTATATATAGAATAAAGATAAATATCCATTTAGTGTGGTTAAAATCTTATTATATTTTTTTAAAATTATTTCGAAAATGTGCTTTTAAAGATGGTTGTAAATAATATTTCAATACATTTTTATGAAACAAATATATAATTTTTTGTTCGCTGCAACTTGTTACATGCCAAAGCTGTCGCGACAATTTTTTTCCACTTAAGTCGATCCCGTGGAATATCCTTATTCACTTCTATTGTTCTTGGGTCTTTTTGTACCTGATCCAACCATCTAATTGGGGGTCTTCCAAAAATTGAAATGACAATTTTTTTGAGAAATTTGTCTTTAGATCTGAATATGCAGTACAACCGCCTAATGCGAGATGCTTTTGCATCTTTTAAGACAGCTAATTCACCATTTATTTTACAAATTTTACGATTATCATCAATTCTCTGAATTTCATTTAGCAGAATTGGTGTAAAAATCTTCTTCAAAATTATTATTTCAAAAATTAATAAACCATCATTTTCTGGCCTATTCAGAGCCCACCATTCACTCCCTTATTAGGAAATAAATGGTTACACCAGCATGTTTCCCAGTATCTAGTCCTGTGTTGGACTCTACCAGTTAGATAATATTATTTCACTTGAAAGATATTGTGACCACGCCAAGTTTTAATCTCTCATCTCTCAGCCACCATTAGTGAACATGACGGATATTCGGTTAAATCGAGAGTCAAACTCATTACCTTCCGATAATGAGAATGACACCGTAACCAACCAGACCACAGTAGCCCTTATTGGGCAATAGGTAGTATCAGGGTCTTTTATAGACATATTTTTGCTTTTTTGTTCATGAATTTAAATTTTAGACGGATTTTAAGATTTTGGATCGTTTTATTCTTTTAATTTCAATTTTTAAGGCATTGAATCTTGAGAACATTGTGTTCAGATATTTAAGTTGCTTTTCATTGTAAGATGTGTTGTTATTGATCTCCATAGGAGCAGAGTCTATCTTTTATTTGTTGCAATTATAAATTTAGTATTGTCTTCATTAATGTGCAACCTAAAGTTAATCAGGCGACCTCAAGTGAAACGAGAGTTACAACAACAGCTTGTCTAATTGACCCAATGACATTTATGTCTTCGGCAAAAGCAACCAGTTGTATTGTTTTATGTGTGTGTAGATATTGTATTTTACACCACAATGGTCTGTCTTAACACTACGATAGTCAGATTCAATTCTGGAAACAACGGGCTTATAGATTGCTGAGTTATTATGTTATGCACCGCCTTACTGGTCCTACACCTGATATAATGCTTAAAGTAGATATTGGATTTCATTTCGGAATAGAAGGATTTGACGTTACATAGCTTCTATATATTTAGTCTTTGCTGTCAGGTATATTCAGAAAAGATAAATAGTCACGCAAGGTATTCAATGTTCAAGAATATTTTTCTTTGACTATTTTCTAAATAAATTTAGCTATAGTATCTCAAGTCATTCTTGGTGTTGAATTTGGATACACAGCAGGGTAGTTTACAGATAATGATATTAAATATAATTTTATTCAAGTTATCATATTATGTATATTATAATCATAATAAATAAATTTAAAATAATAGATGAATTACATTGATTTCGAATATAGAAATTAATTCTGTTGAGGCAAATCATTTAAAAATATTCAAGCTTGATTTCATTACATATATTAATAAAAATCTTTTTAAATTTTCTTAGCGATTGCAGTGCAATGAAGAGGAGCAAAGGTTGAGAGAGATAAGCAATGAAGTGGAGCAAGAATTGGAAGAGATGAAAAATGAAGTAGAGTAAGAGTTGGGAGAGATAAGCAATGAAGTATAGCAAAATTTTTGCATTTCGATAGAGTAAAGCAGATAAAGCATCACCATAAAGATTGTCTTAATTTAACTTCAAACTTGCATCTACATAAATGATGATGAGTATTAGAATCAGTAAGCTATGCACAGATGAGACTGTGATCAAAATAAAGTGTGCATGTGCTGTGAATTTGGTATTGTTTTTATTTAATGCAAGCGAAGCTGTTATACCTTCCTAGGCGAAAATGAAAAAGATTTCATGAAGTTGTTGAAAACAAATGCTATAATTTTTCTCTTTTTAGGGCCGTCTATAAAAATTTCAATAATGTGAAAATATTAATATTTCTGTTCATAAAAATATTGTGGTTCACAACTGTTATTACTTAAAGTGTTGAAATAAATTCGGCTTAAAAGTGCAAGAGTCATTCCAAAAGGGCTAAGAATTTCATTGTGAAACTAAATCAAAGTTAATCCAATTTTATCAAAATGTTTTCACTTTCTATCTAAGTGAAAGTATGCATGATTGATATCCATCGACTGGAGCCGCACGCATTCGATGCATAATTGTGTCACATAAAATGGAATTTAGATACGATTTATTGGAAATTTGTTTTATTTTTCGAAGATTTTTAATACATGCCACGATATAAACAAGCAACTGAAAATTTTTTGTAAGTGACAGAAAATTTTCATGGCATAGTGTGAAACAGATTTCTTAGCGTCAAAATAGATAATAACTTTATATTCTAACTTCGATCGAATGATTGATCGGCATGTATTTATCACATGAGAATCAGGTTATGTATACTTCGTGAAGAATAAAACATAACTTTAAAGACATGGTCTTAAGTGTTTAATTTTATGATTCCATGGAAAATTTAGCTTTTTATATGCAATTTGTTTATACATATATCTAAACTGTAAAGTCCAAACTGTTTTTAATGGAATTTATGCATGGTTTTAGAAGTGAATATTTGAAACCACACTGGAGGCTGCCTAATGGCCTAAGGATGTTGTAAGAGATTTTAATGTCCGATCCTTAATTGGCTTCTGGGAGGTATTTTCAAAGGTGGTGCACCTTGTTCTCATCTCGCAAGAAAAACTGGCCCGATAGACGAGCATGCATACATAAGGGAGAAATGCAGCACCCACTGCTGTTGTTCAGTTGTGACTAGAATAGAACTCAACTACCAGGCTACAGTGTGCCTCAAAGAAGAAGTTATTTATAATCATTCTGTTCACACCATTTTAATGTTTTGTTAAAATCGGCTTACCTCTTCCTTTTAATGAATCTTTCTCATGTACCATCGCAATGTTCATAAGTCATCAAAAATTGTCTCACCAATATTTCGAGAAATTCTAAAAAATGCAATTAATTTTTGAAATAAATGAAAATTCAAAATGAAATCTTTTTAGGAAATAAAGAATCATCAAAGTAGTTTTGGGAAACTATTTCAAATTTTTCCATCAACTTTGCGTTTGTTTAATTTTTCGAAATACTAATTTCTGTTGAATAACGAAGTGAGAAAATGTTCTTACTTTAAAAGTTATTTCTTAATGGCAATTTTCAGAATAAATCTGTTGTTTGTAGTATCATTTGAAAACGAGATTTGGAAAGGAGGTTTCTCTTATTTTCTAATATCTACATAAGTCAATTATTCCATATTGTAAACAAATAATTAATGTCATTTATTTAAATTTATGGAATATCTCAGATTTTTGTTTGATATTTAAGTAACAGTTGGCTTGGCCTACTGTAAGCGAAATCCACATTTTACAAAATTCTAATAAAAATATTATATTTTTGCCCATGTATAGAAAATATTGAAATACTTAATGGGGTGAAAAATACATAAAGCTTTGTTGGAATCGTATTATTTAAGAAAGAGTTTTTTTAATTTTTTAAATTCGATTATTTATATTCTACGACTTTTATTAATAATGAATGACATAAAATTTTCCTTTTCTTAATTTTTCTTCATGTATTCATTTACATAAGATTTAATTTTTTTTACATATATATATATATATATATATATATATATTTATATATATATATATATGAAGAATTGATAAAAATTTAGGCGAATGATGCGGGGAGTATCTATGATGTGTTAAATGTTGATGATTATGTTAAATTATTTTTAAAATATTGATTTTACTAAGGTAATATAAGACTTTTCATGGTATTTCGCTTTCAACATCAAGGAGTGTATATATTTTACTGTCTAATATTTATATTATAAGAATCTGATGAGATATAAGGAATGAAGAATCAGATTTCACGAGTTATTTTTAACAATTTGTGTGGTTCCTAGAAACATTCTATGACGATGTTGTTTATTTTCCTTCTTATTCTAGA